>JBBPBX010058618.1:0-15442 GCA_038048925.1 Garcialebias charrua | reverse complement strand
GTACTGCATTTTAAATAAAAATAGTGCAAATCCGCTTATGAATTATAAAAGTTAGTCAAACCGCTGTAACGCTGATAAATTGTTTAGGTACGCTATAAGGGGATTAGCGCATTAGCGCTCCCTAGCGGTCTGGCGCCCACCTTTGCGTTTACCTTTGTCCCAAAATGTTCTTTTAGGGCAGCATAGCAGCAGCAAACGTGTCTCCAGTTTTCGGTAGGGTGTAGAAAAGCCGTTGACCCTCCGAATCCAGGACATGAAGTAGAACCGCGTGTTTTTTTTCATCAGGCCAGTCATCCCACGATGCTGCATCCCCAATTTTAGCCATGTTGGAAATGCTTTTGCTGGTTCCCCCGGGCATGGCATGAATGGAGCAGGTAAAGGCACAGAAATAGACATCCTCGTTGCCAATGTTTTGTTGTTGCAAGATTGAATTAAGGTAAAAACCAGCAGACACTGCATAGGCTTCAGTTCTCCTCTTCCCTGCATGCAGCATATTTTAAGGCACAGAAATAGACATCCTCGTTGCCAATGTTTTGTTGTTGCAAGATTGAATTAAGGTAAAAACCAGCAGACACTGCATAGGCTTCAGTTCTCCTCTTCCCTGCATGCAGCATATTTTAACATACAGTCTCATAGTGCCCACTGGAGTCCTTTTTATGCAATAACAATTCAGTTCAATACAATTCAGTTTAAGAGCAACACAACAATCTGCTGCATGATGAGTCATAACAAAACAATGAACGAGAACTTTAATTGTTTGAAAGCATTTAAACCTGGAATCCAAGAAATGAAAATTAATCAGCGTAACTATCTCTGTGTTTGCTTTACCTTACACAAGACTGAATGTAAAACAGAATACAAGCACAAATAAACTAGTAAATGAAGCAAATGTACAATTAAATATTGAACAAATGTCAAAGAAATGTGTTTGGAAAAAACATTTAGGTAAGCATTAAACAAATTATCTTACCTTTTTTGTCATATGTATGTTTAATGGTTACTTGAATGTTTCATTAAATTCCATCCAGGGGTTTATCATATTTTTTTGCTAACAGTCAGAGTTCATTTCAGCAGTTAGAAATAAACATTTAAAACAGAGCTCACATGGTTGGTTAGTATTCAGAGTATTAATTGTAAATTACATCAACACACCAAACTTCATTCATTCAATTCATTCAACATTTATTTAGTCAGGTAAATCTTATTGAACCTCATGGGCTCATTTACGAAAGCGACCTGCTAAAACTAAAGAACGATGAACAGCAATGGTAGAATTTCCTTAAACAATAAACAAACAATAAACAATAGAAAACAAAAAAGAGAAAAAAACAAAAGAAAGAAATACTTTTTTTTATTTTTTTTTTTAACAAAGTATCAAAAAACGAGCAAAACATAAGGTAGACGTATAAAATCAAAGACAGGAACAAATCTGCATTGGTTTTTGCCAGGATTCCAACAGATTCTGAAAACCATCCAGTTCAAGATGTGTAAAAGTTACTGACTTAAAGCCATTTTTGTGTTTATCAAGTTGGCTTGGATGTTCAGTTCATTTCAACTTATTTGTGTATCGCCAAGTCACAAAACAAGTTGTCCCAGGGGACTGCACAGAAATAGCTACATGATAAATGCCAATTAGTAACTGTTATCTAAGGAAGCCAGCAGGCACATTGGATTTTCATTTTGTCATGGTCTCCCATCCTGAGCAAACACAAAAGAGACAGTGGACAAGGGCACCAGCGACCCCCGTGACCCAAAATGGAAGAAGCGAGTAAAAGATAATGGATGGATGGAGGGTTTGGTGTCACATTCTGTTAACCTTGATTTTATCTCCTCAATGCAGAAAGTTCAGAAAACATGAAGGGTTCAATAATGAGCTCACACTGTCAGTTTCAGATAAACAGATGCTTAGAAGGAGTGAGGTGAACCATCCTGTAAGGCAAGAACTGTGTGGGCGTGGCTGCACAACTCGTTCATCTGGTGACAGGAGAATATCTGCTGTGCAGAGCAGCATCAGAGCAGTTCCTCTGCAGACGGTGAAGATGGAGCAGCTGATGTTTGCACTCACAGCCCTGCTCTTTGTGACGCTGAGCCGTGCCGACTACACACAGTTTTGCCACGGTAACCCCTGTCCGGAATACACAGTGGTTGAAACTAATGAGGTAGGTGTGACAGCAACCTCAGTGTTTGTTTGTTTGTTTGTTTATCACATAAAACTTCTGACTCCTGCTGTTTGCAGAACTATGAGAAGCGCAGTTATGTTGCCACAAAGTGGGCCACCACCTCGGTGGATGGAAAAGATGCTACAGATCTCTTGAAAGCCAACAACAAGTTGACCGATTTCTGGAAAAAACAGGAGCAAGCAGGTAAACGAGGAGGCTTCATTTCACTGAAACAGTCTGACGTCTATCATGGTGAAATGAACTAAACATGTGAAGCTAAAACAGGAAAACATCCAGTTTGTTACAGTTTATTTAGACTTGGTTTGGCTGTTTGTTAGAAACAGGTTCAGAATATTCAATGTGAGACTGTTGAATCTGTTTTGACATTTTTCTTTTGATTTCGTTTTGTCACCATTTTCTCCACTGAATTGCTGCTCTGCTGTGACAGCTAGTCTGTACCAAACTTTTGTCTTAAGTCTCTGTGCAAAAACATTCACATACATTATGAAAGACAATTAGTAAAAGTTCACTAAGGAAGCAGCGGACTGTGTTGAATCTTCACTTCTTCACAGTCTCCCATCCTGAGCAAACACAAAGGAGACAGTGGAAAGGAAAAACTCCCTTTTAACAGAAAGGAACCTCCAGAAGAACCAGGCTCAGGACAAGAGACCATCTGCTTCAACCGGCTGGGTTTGAGAGGACAGGAAGTAGAAACAGATGAATTCAGAATGACTGGTGCAGGTGTACTTTCTATAGGAGGAAAGACCAAAAAAACATGTTAATGGTTGAACAACTAAATATTTTTAAAGTCGACTTTAATATGATAAAAGTCGATGTCGACTAGTTGATGATGTCCTAGGAACTCAAGACGCTATATCATATTCGCAAACATTATTTTTTAAATAAACGTCATTTATTATTTACATTTAAAAATAACATTGGGTGTATATTTATGCTCCTACTATTTATCAAACTGCAAATAAGTCACAGGAAAACCAAAACTATTATGAAGCTGCAAAAATTAAATAAACATGCAGCACGTACAAGACTGAGAACAGCAGAGTGGGCGGTGATGGAGTCCACCACCACCCGCCCCGCTGTTCTCAGTATTATTTCATTTAATCCACCACCGTGGATTGGGTGTAATGGCACTGAGGGCACCTTATATTATAGTTATTATAGTTAATAAGTTAATATAGTTGTTTGACTGTGACTAGTTGACGTGAAATATAAAACTCACAAGATGCCCTAGAATCAACTACCGGTAGTTGACTAGTTGATTCAACCTGTAGTTAAGATATAAATTGTTGAAACTTGAGAGTTATTTTACCAAAATGGATCCTGTTTCTCCATCAAAGCTATGTAAATTGGTATCATCACCCATCTTACCTTTGCTTGTTCATGGTGAGGCTGTTGTAGCAGCTGCAGGCGCCTCACACATTCATTCATTCATTCATTCATTCATTCATTCAACCTTTATTTAGTCAGGTAAATCTCATTGAGCCTCGAGGGCTCATTTACAAAAGCGACCTGCTACAAACTAAAGAATGATGAACAGCAATGGTAGAATTTCCTTAAACAACAAACAACAGAAAAAAAAACATAGGAGAGAAATAGAAAGTGAAATGCAAAGTATCAAAACTAGCAAAACACCACAAGGTAGATGTACAAAATCAAAAACAAGAACATATCTGCAATGGTTTTTGCCAGGATTCCAAAAGATTCTTAAAACCATTTAGGGAGGTCAAGGCCGAGAGCTTCAAATATTTTTGTAAGATATTCCAGGATGCAGGAGCAGAGTAGGAGAAGGCCACATCGCTGTGAGCTGCAGATCAGAGCTGATCATCCTCCTCTGAGAGGACAAACACACACCCACTGGATGTCTTTGATTTATAAGACTCTGCTTGGCCAGGCTCGCTTTTACTTGGGTTCACTCTTACAAAGATGTAACAGTTGCTACGCACTCCGCTCAACATTTTCCTTTTGCTTGTACTAAAAGAGAAATGAGCGTTTCGCATCACTCCTTCAACAGCGTGGAAGCAGTCTGAACATATTGTCACAACTAATTACTTTTAAATTATTTCAGACATTTCTTAAGTTAGCAATGTGAATTCATTGAGCAATGTCAGTGTTTTTAAATAGTTACCAATTGTTAGTTTTGTCTTTTATGATTATTTGTTCAAATGTCAAATAAAAGTTTAAAAATACTAGTGAAATTCAAAATCTGAAACATCCTCCTACAAGGGCGGCTGTGGCTGAGTGGTTAGAGCAGTCATCCTCCAATGGAAGAGTTGGGGGTTCGATTCCATCAGCAGTCACATGCTTAAGTGTCCCTGGGCAAGACACTGAACTCCTCATTGCCTCCGATGTGTGTTCCATCAGTGTATGAATTAGCCTGGTTAAAACCAGACCCTTGTCCTTCACTTCGCTTTGTACTAGGGTCTGGGACTTCTCCCATAGACAACGATTTCTCCGGTAGATTTTTGACCGGACCAATCAGAGAACAGAAGGCGGAGTTTTGTTAGTTTAGCCTGGCGAGGTCCAGGCTATTCAGATAAATAGCTCAGAAACCACTCGGTGGATATTTTTTCTGCTACCAGTGTGTAATTATATGGCTCTAATTTACTGACTGTTGGCCTAGATTAAACATTTGAGATAAAATTCGATTTTTTATCATTTATTTTCGTAGCGCACCCGAGGCTGTTTGGAAAATGTCAAACCGAAACTATTTAAATCCAGCAGATTTGACCATTTCGTGAATTGATTTAGGAACTGTTAAGCTCAGGAACACTTCTGATATAACGTCAGCTAAGAAATATATTTTTTCTCAGCAAAGAAATAATAGTTTTTTACCTTGTTTTCATGAAAATTCCTTCGTGGCGGCAGCCATTTTAACTGACGACGTCAGTCGACGTCGTTCAAAACTCCGCCTTCTGTTCTCTGATTGGTCCGGTCAAAAATCTACCGGAGAAATCGTTGTCTATGGGAGAAATCCCAGACCCTAGTACAAAGCGAAGTGAAGGACAAGGGTCTGGTTTTAACCAGGCTATGTATGAATGTGATAAAGCTCTGATTAGTCTTTAGATCTAGTAGAGGGCATGGATGGGTAAATGAGGCACAGATTGTGTTGTAAAGAGCTTTGAGTATCTTGACAATATAGAAAGGTGCTAAGTAAGTACAGACCATTTATCACTTATGTGGTCTCTCTGAAGATGGCTTCAGGCCTCTTTCAAGCCATTCTTTGTCCAGAATATGAACCTTTCAGTCCTAAAGAGTCCTTGAGATATTGGTGGCTGAGCCCTGGTCTGAAGAGCTCTGCTTGTTGTCATGCAGCTGTGGAAAGGTTGTTCCATTTCACCTCTGTAAAGGTGTGAATGTTCTCCGTGCATCATGTTTGGGTGTTTTGTTGTTGGGGTGGACAGGTTTCTGTCTCATTTGGTTTGAAATGCACCTAAACATCTCAACTCTGGACCAGCCGAACAAAGAACAACAACAAGGACAACAGGAAAGGAGGTTAGGAAGAGTTGTGAGCTCAGCTAAAACAATAAAATAATAAAAAAACACTACAGGTTAAAAGCCTTGACTTCCACACTCCAAAATAAAAAATAAAATAAAAAACTTTAAAGACAGCCAGCTTTCCCTGGCTGGTGACAGAAAATATACATGCATGACAGTAATTTATCACTCTGCCCTCACACTTCATTTATTGATCAAGTAAAAACAGACTTCAATAAGTTTGTATATTTCACACAAGTCCTATTTAATATTACACAAATGACTGTTTCACTTGAGTATATTTAAATCTGTTTTAATATTTACCATAAATTTAATTAGTCAACATTTTTGACAAAATTTTTTGTTTTTTTTGTTGTTTTAGCCCAAATGTAATTTTCAGTCAGTTTGTCTTAATAAATATATTTTGGTTGACTAAATTTACTTAAAAAAAGTTGAGTCAACTAAAATAAGTGTAAAGTGTATCAGTTTCCTAATATTTAAAAGCACTAATATAATTTTTATAAAAGTATAATGTGATACAGAGAGACAGATTTAACATTTAAATCAAACACAAACACGATCTTATTCATCTGGCCTTTTTCCAAAGATGGAAAAATAAAATTGTAATGAAATAATGATGTGCAATGGCAGCTGCATTACTAACATCATTCTACCAATATACCCACTGTCTCTCCTCTGGATGTGTCCAAACCATCTCAGTCTGGCCTCCCTAACTTTATCTCCCAGTTGTTCAACATGTGCTGTACCTCTGATTATCTCATTCCTGATCTTATCCATCCTTGTCACTACTAAGGAGAACCTCAGCATCTTCATTTCTGCCACTTCCAGTTCTTTCTCCTGTCTTTTTGTCAGTGACACTGTCTCCAGACAATACAACATAGCTGGTCTCACCAATGTTGTAAACTTTTACTTTGACCTTTGCTGACACCTTTTTGTCAAAAATCACTCCTGAAACTTTTCTCCATCCACTCCATCCTGCCTGGACTCTCTTTTTCACCTCTTTACTACATTTCCCATTTTCCTGGACAGTGGACCCCAAGTACTTGAAGTCCTGCACCTTTGTGACCTCTGATCCTTGTAGCCTCACTGTTCCACTGGCCTCCCTCTCATTCACACACATGTACTCTGTCTTACTACGGCTGACTTTCATTCCTCTTCTTTCAAGTGCATACCTCCACCTCTCCAAGTTCTCTTCCACATGTTCCCTGTTCTCACCACAGATCACAATGTCATCTGCAAACGTCATAGTCCATGGGGATTCCTGCCTGACCTCATCTGTTAGTCGGTCCATCACCAGTGCAAACAAGAAGGGGCTCAGCCAATCCTTGGTGCACTCCCCCCTCCATCTTGAAGATATCTGTGATTCCTACAGTACATCTCACCACTGTCCTACTGTCCTCATACATGTCCTGTACCAGTATTCATTCATTCATTCAACCTTTATTTAGTCAGGTAAATCTTTTGAACCTCATGGGCTCATTTACGAAAGCGACCTGCTAAAACTAAAGAACAATGAACAGCAGTGGTAGAATTTCCTTAAACAATAAACAAACAAACAATAAACAATAGAAAACAAAAGAGAGAAAAAAAAAAAGAAAGTTTTTTTTTTTTAACAAAGTATCAAAAAACTAGCAAAACATTATAAGGTAGACGTATAAAATCAAAGACAGGAACAAATCTGCATTGGTTTTTGCCAGGATTCCAACAGATTCTGAAAACCATTTAGAGAAGTCAAGGTCGAGAGCTTCAGATCTTTTTGTAAGATATTCCATGAAGCAGGAGCGGAGTAGGAGAAGGCCCTTTTTCCAAGTTCAGTCCTCACTGACGGAACACTGCAGGTAATCATGTCCTGAGAGCGCACACTGTAGCTGCACTCACGCAAAGACATGTAGGAGGAGATGTATGAGGGCAGCAGACCAAGAAGTGATTTAAAGATGAAAATGTACCAGTGGAAGAGTCTGCGTGAGGTTAATGATGTCCAGTTAACCAGTGAATACAGGGTGCAGTGGTGGGTACGATAATCACAACCAGTTATGAATCTTAGTGCACCATGATAGACAACATCCAACATCCGCAGGGTGCTTGTAGGAGCATTCATGTAGAGAATGTCACCGTAATCAATGGAGGGAAGGAAAGTCACAGACACAAGGCGTTTCCTAACATTCAGTGATAGACATGATCTGTTTCTGAAAAAGAAACCCAGTTTAACTTTCAGTTTCTTCACTAGGTTTTCCACGTGGAGTTTAAAAGAGAGATGTGAATCGATCAGGATACCCAGATATTTATAGGAATCAACAAACTCAATAGGGACACCATTTGAAGATAAAATCAGAGGAGGATCTGCTGGAACCGCCTTCCTATTTGAAAAAAACATCCCTTTTGTTTTATCAGCATTTAGGACAAGTTTGAGACGGAACAAATCTGACTGGATGATGTCAAAAGCGGATTGCAGTAACTGGAAAGCCTTAGCAACTGTTTTAGCTCGGCAGTAAACAACTGTATCATCAGCATAGAAATGTAAGGATGCATCAGGGATGCAGTGACCTACATTAGCTATGTAGATTGTAAAGAGAGTTGGTCCTAAAACTGAGCCTTGTGGTACACCATTTTTAACTGTTAAATAGCTGGAAGAAGTACCGTTATGTTGAACACATTGCCTCCGATTGGAAAGATAGTTAGAAAACCAACCGATGGTGTGATCAGAGAAACCGATTTCTGAGAGCTTATGACACAGGATGTTATGATCCACAGTGTCAAAAGCTTTAGACAGATCTAAGAAAAGTGCAGCACAATAGTCCTTAGCATCCAATGCTTCAACAACATCATTCAGAACCTTCAGAGAAGCAGTTGTTGTGCTGTGTTTTTTCCTGAAACCAGATTGATGGAGAGGTAAGATGTTAAATGAGTCCAGATAATTTTTGATCTGAGAGTTTATCAGTTTTTCTAGAACCTTGGCTAAGATGCAGAGTTTAGAGATCGGTCGATAATTGTTCAGTGAGGTGGGGTCACCTCCCTTCAGCAAAGGAAGAACAAAGGCTGTTTTCCAAGCATCCGGAATGGTGTTTTGGCTTATGGACAGATTAAAGATGTGGGTCACAGGGACTGTGATGATATGAGCAGCCAGCCTTAAGAAATAAGGTGGAAGTTCATCTGGACCTGCAGATTTTTTAGGATCAAGATCATTTAACAGTTTATTTACCTCACTGACTGAGAACGGAGAAAAAGAGAAGGTGTGATTAACAGATGGTTGACTTGTAGGAGGGATTTGATTTGTAGAAGTTTGATTATTAGATAAAGTGGCTGATTTTCCATTTGTAACTGTGTCAAATAATGAACTAGAAGCAACAAAATGTTTATTGAAACAGTTCAGGATCTCGTGCTTATTTGACACAGGAACAGAGTCAACAAGAAATTGTGATGGGAGGTCAGATGATTGGGGGGTGCCTGAGAGAGATTTAATGGTTTTCCAGAATTTTTTAGGATCGTTTAGATTTTTGGAGGTCTGAGATAAGAAGTAGTTACGTTTTGCGGCTTTGATGGCAGATGTGCATTTATTCCTTAGTATAACATACTTCTCTGCCATTCCAGATTTCCTTATGCAATACCACACCTCCTCTCTTGGCACCCTGTCATATGCTTTTTCTAAATCCACAAAGACACAATGGAGTGCTGTTTGACCCTCTCTGTACTTCTCTATCAGCATCCTCAAAAGGAAGATGGCATCTGTGGTGCTCTTTCTTGGCATGAAACCAAACTGCTGCTCACAAATAGTCACCTCTCGTTTAAGTCTTGCGTCCACAACTCTCTCCCAGATCTTCATTGTGTGGCTCATCAACTTAATTCCTCTGTAGTTTCACAACTCTGTACATCACTCTTGTTCTTAAAAATGGGCACCAGTGCAGTTCTTCTCCATTCCTCAGGCATTTTATCACCCTTAAATACGCCATTGAATATTTGAGTCAAAAACTTCACTGCCATCTCTCCAAGACATTTCCAAACTTCCAGTGGTATGTCATCAGGTCCTACTGCCTTCCCCTTCTTTATTCTTTTGAGAGAGTCCCAGACTTCACCCTCATTAATCTTTCCCACATCCTGGACCACAGTTTATATGAGCTCTACTCTTTACTTTCATTATGTCCATTCATTAGCTTCTCAAAGTACTCCTCAAAAGTATCAAGTGGTTAAAGATCTAAATAACCAGTTGCCATTTTCTTCGTTCCAGGTCAAAAGATGCCTGACTCCTGGCCTGCACTGATCACCCAGAGAACGGTTGGAGGTGCTGATCAAGTATTCTTGTCCTGGTTTCTCCCTCCTGGTTTGGATGTAAAGGTCTTGGATTCATCTGTCACAATAGAGAACAAAGATGCTTCCACAGTCTATGTCAAGTAAGAAATGGCCTCATTTACATTTTAACTCACTGTCGTCTTGATACAACCTAAACATGTAATAAAAGTAACCCATGTTGCCTCTAAGTAGATATTTTAAGTCAGAATGTGTCTAGAGATATAAGACAATAATGATTTAAACTCTAACATGACAGTTTTTGACTTCAACAGTCATAAAGTTAACCATTTCTTCATCTCTATTTTTAGGAGTTTTGATGGAGTCCCAAGTCTCGGTGCCGGTCTGGAAAATGCAAAGAAACTTAAAGAGGCCTTGACTAAAGCAGGGATAGCTTTCGATCCTCAAACTTTCTCTGCAGCCTTCTACGAGAAATATCTTGCTCCAACTCACCACAATGAAATATGGCTTTATGGTGCATAAATAGTGTGGCCCTGGGTCCTTGTTTCTATAAAAATGTTTGTTATTCTCTGACTGCTGAGGTGATGTAGATGAATCACAGATACCATCTCTGCCTGTAGCATTCCTGTCACAATAATCCCATGGCAGGCCACACAGATCACTGCAAAGATGTTTCTGTGGTATGAAGGAAAACGGTTCTGGTACTATCTTGGTATTTACCACCATTGTTTCATTACCGTCAGTTGAGTCCTTCTTCTGCTAGAACGTCATTCTTCTAACATCTACCCATCTACAGTACTCATTTTCTGTACCTGCACATTTCTGTTGTAGCCTATCAGCTGCAGTTCAGTCAAATATATTAAACCATCAAATACTGAAAATGTAACTGCTTTACTTTTTGTCTGGCTTTATCAAATGTGCTTGTTTCTTGTTTAAGTAAAATTATGTTTCCTGCTTCATCTGCACAGGATGAGTTCCCTGAAACTCTCCAAATACAAAGAACAATTTACTGGTTTGACCTGTTCCTGTTAGATATTGAACCATTTTCTTTGTTGTTTGGGTTAATTAAAGATAAAAATGTGGGCAATCGTCTCTGTGTGTGTGTGTGTGTGTGTGTGTGTGTGTGTGTGTGTGTGTGTGTTTTCAACTGTTGGTTTGTTATCAAAATAGTTCATAAACCTCCAGATCAACATTAATAAAATGTACATCTACAAATCTAACATTTGAAATCCACTCGGTTCAAGATGAGCCCCACAGCTATTTCCAAACAATAACTCATTTTACAGATCCTGAGCTGAAACATGTGAGTCAACTCCAAAACAACACTTTCATTTTCTATGTCATCTTTATTACTGGCATGAAAGGCTACCTTTAAAGTGTACTCCAAGAGTGTTTACTTTATTATATGGTTTTAGCTTTTTGTCAAATATTAAGAAAGTACACTGTTGGAAAAATATCCTCTTCATCTTATTTACTGAAAGAAGCCACACTTGAGGACACGAGAACATATTTTAACTGGTTTTTACTTGTGTAACATTTATGGGCTATGCAACTAACTGCGGCTACAAGAGCAGCATCAGAAGATGGTTCGTTTAAGGAGCCTGAGGTGTGAATGAGGACAGGAGACAATGGTTTAGTTTAGGTGTATATATTAGTGATTTAAAAGAGAAAATAAACAGACAATTACAAATACACAATGAGACACAAATGTCCTCTGATTTAATCAGATTCCAAGATCATAAAGTTCTGGTCCTTTTCCTAGCTCGCCATCCTTAGATCCAAAGAGGATCTGATCCAACAAGGAAGAGAAAACAATGGAGGAAAAAAAAAAACAGACCTTCTGGAAGAGAGTGGAGTATACTAAACCATAGGAGCCAAGATGGTCTATTGGCAGGGCTTTTGACTTGGGACCCGAAGGACGCGGGTTCGCGTCCCGGCCACTACCCACCTTGGGGTGTCTATGAGTGCACACCTATTTCTCCAGCTCCCCGGGCGCTTTTGGGCTGCTCACTGCACCACCTGGTAGGTGGTTGGGTTAAATGCAGAGACGAATTTCGTCTGTGTATGGGAAACATACGCAGATGACAGGAAAAGACATTAATATTATTATTATAATCAGCTGTTGCAATCCTGGTGATGATCCAGGTAACAAACACCAACAATTCAATTAATCAAATCAGTGTATGCAAAGATTTGTATGACTTTGCCATGAAGACTCCAAACAGCCAGCCACAATCACAGTGAACAGGTGATGCAGTTCAACAGTGCACTGGAGGAGGCGGGGCTTTAAATAAGTTGGCAGAGTTTGGGGCAACACAGGAAGTGGGCCCGCCAAAATAAAAGACTTGACTAATTAAGGGTTACAGGTTCCCCCCCTAAACTCATGTACGTCCTCGTACATGCAAGCGGCTGGTGACACACCACATTGTCACATGAGTTAGAGATCACAGAGGGCTCATTCAGTTCCAAAGCAGATGTAAGGGCTGTGCTGAGTCCTTGAAACAGGGACTGGATGCTTTGTAGAAGCGGTTGCCCAAGTTTTGAATACTGCAGACGAGATGGTTGCTGACGTATTCGAGTCGAGCAGCGGACAGGTGGTTCAGGATCTGGACTGGAGAGGTTCGAAGCAGCAACATCACTTAACATGCTGGTTTGTTCTGGAGAAGATGCAGATTCCTGGTGAGGAGAGATAGGTCCTGATTGAGAGGAGGGATTTTCCTCGATAGGATCAGAGTTGGCAGAATCTGGTTCATCTTCAGCTGTTTGTTCCATGTCCAGTTCGGCAGTGGGTTCAGGTCCAGACTCCATTTCCTGTTCCTCACCAACAGTTCCTTCCATAGAGCTCTGTGAGTGCTGGCCAGGCGGATCCACAGGCATAGGAGCGACAGTAGATGCAGGAGCAGGTAAGTCAACCTCAGTTGTAATTCTGGTGAGATAAGAGCTGGAGTAATCATGTAAATCATGTAAGAATAGTTCTTCATTTTCAGCATCTGGAAGATCTACATTTTCTAAAGTCACTGGTGCAATCACAGTTGTTGGTTTCATTTGTTCTGGTTTGGAGGCTGGAGACAAGTAGCCACAAGGCAACAGCAGGTCACGGTGGAGGGTTCTGATGGGACGATCTTTGCCTTCTGGTTTAACTGTGTATACTGGAAGAGTGCCGGCTTTCTTCTGAATAATATACACATCCGACTCCCACCGGTCTGCAAGTTTGTGCTTGCCTCGTAGTTTGACATTTCTAACCAGAACTCTATCTCCAACTGAGAGTTCTGCAGCTGTAACTTGCTTGTCAAATCTGAGTTTGTTTTTCAACATGACTTTTTCAGAGTTTTCCGTTGCAATCTTGTAGCTTTCTTTGAGGTGTGACTTAAGCTTTTCAACATATTGTGAATGAGATGTAGAAGTTTTCTCAGACACAGGCAGTCCAAAAGCTAAGTCAACAGGAAGACGGGGTTGCCGACCAAACATCAATTCGTATGGAGAGTATCCAGTGACATCATTTCTGGTACAGTTGTAAGCGTGTACCAACGGTTTCACAAAGTCTTTCCAGTGAACTTTATCTTCTTCTTTCAGCGTACCCAACATGTTTAAAAGTGTTCGGTTGAATCGCTCCACAGGATTGCCACGGGGATGGTAAGGTGTGGTCCTGATCTTTTTGATTCCTGTGATCTGACAGAGCTCCTTGATAGTGTGAGATTCAAAATCAGTCCCTTGATCGCTATGGAGACGCTCTGGCATTCCATAATGGACAAGGTAATTCTCCCATAGGGCTTTTGCTACAGTTTTAGCTCTTTGGTTTGGGGTTGGCACTGCAACAGCATATTTTGTGAAATGATCAGTTATCACCAGAACATTTTTGATGTTGCTTCGGTCAGGTTCTATTGAAAGAAAGTCCATGCAGACAAGTTAGAGTGGTCTTGAAGTTTTAATGTTAACAAGGGGTGCTGCTTTCTCAGGTTGTGCTTTTCTTTGGATGCATCTCTCATAGTTCTTGAGTTTGTTACAGACATCAACTGCCATACGTGGCCAGAAGAACCGTGATCGGACGAGGTCCAGAGTCCTCTCTGTACCTAAATGTCCCATCTGGTCATGAAGCTGGTTGAGGACCTCAGCCCGCCATTCCTCTGGAAGTACAAGTTGGTAAGTAAGCTCACCTCCAATATTACGTCTCCTGACAAGAACATTATTATGGAGCTCCAGACGTGTAAGCTCTCGCAGGAGTAATGGCAGGTCGGGGAGCTGCTCCCTCAGAGTTGGCGGTGGGTTTTCCCCTCGTTCCAACTGAGCGATGATGTGCTGAATGACTGGATCGGCTCGTTGTTTGTCAGCAATTTCACCTTCAGAAAAAGATGGCACAACAGGTGAAGCGAACTGCAGATCATTAACAAAACTGTCGGGTAAACTGTCAGTGTTAATGGAGAGAGTTTGCACAAGAGCAGCAACCTGGTCCAGGTTAGGTGAGCTGTACACCAGTTGCCTTTCACATATTGCTTGAACCGAGTGCTGGTCAATGGAGATACAGGATGGATGTTCCAGATGTTGTTCAGTAAACTTCAGTATTCTTTCTTTCTCTTTCAGAGATAAAGGATCAGCCACCTGTTCAGCATGAGGTCGCCGAGAGAGACCATCAGCATCTGCATTCAACCTGCCAGCTCGATAATTGATCTTAAAAGAAAAAGTAGAAAGAGCTGCAAGCCACCTATAGCTTGTAGCATCCAATTTAGCAGAAGTTAGCAGATATGTCAGTGGGTTGCTATCTGTAACCACCGTGAATTCGGATCCATACAGGTAGTCATAGAATTTTTCTGTAACTGACCATTTAAGAGCCAGAAACTCAAGTTTATGGGCAGGATAGCGACTTTCACTGCGGGAGAGACCTCTGCTGGCATATGCAATCACCCTGCTCCTTCCATCATGTTCTTGGTACAAAACTGCACCAAGACCAGTAGAGCTGGCATCAGTGTGTAAGATGTAAGGTTTACCTGGGTCTGCAAATGCAAGAACTGGTGCAGTACTCAGCTTCTGGATAACCTCTTCAAAGGCCTGCTGGTAGGCAGTTGTCCAGCGTGCAGCAAAGGGTTCTTTGGGGTCAAGGTAATGTTGCAACTTCATCCGTTTTGATTTTTTCTTACAGGGTGCCCCTTACCAAAAAGTAGTACATGATGCAAGTATACTTAAAGTACACTAATTTTAAACTAAAAAAATAAGAGTATACTTTCAGTTTACTTTTTAGGTACTTATCAAAAGTATACTTAGCCAAGTTTATTTTACACAATACTTGACTTATACTAAAAATAAACTAAAAGTCTAAGTATACTTAATCTATACTTCTGTTTAAACTTTTGGCCAAGATATTTTACACAAAGTATTTTCACACTGGTTTATTTTTAGTACTTCTGTTTTAAACGTTTTGTCAGTTTTTTGAAACAGCTCGAGCTGTTTTTTTATATTGTTGTATATATATATATATATATATATATATATATATATATATATATATTATATATATATATATATATATATAT
>JBBPBX010058617.1:11137-22042 GCA_038048925.1 Garcialebias charrua | reverse complement strand
ACCATTGCTCTTGAGATTATTGAAGAATTGCAAGCAATCCCACCAGTGAAGAGCAGCCAACCAAGACAAATAATAGAGCTTATCCAAGCGTTGGAAAAGGCTCCTGGCGACTTAAATGAGCTAGGAAATGCAGATGCCATAAAAAATCCGCTGGTAACAAAATCCATAGAGAGTACTGTAAGCTTCCAGACACTTTAAAGAAAGACTGGCTCAACCATAATGCCACTGAGAAAGGCACAACTGGACATCAGAATTACTTTGACAAGCTTATGGCGTTCTTGAGATCACAAGAATCCATATATGAACAACTAGATCAACTGAAAGACCTCACTGATCCCATTAAAGAAAAGTCCATGTTCTTAAAATGTGCCAGAACCAATACAACCAAGCACACCAGTGACATATCAGGCTGCATTGTTTGTGGTGATCCGAAGCACAGGAGGAAACTGTATTTCTGCAGAAGGTTTAGGATCAATTTAAAGCCATCAGAGAAGAGAAATATAGTACAGCAGCTTGGTGCTTGCAAGAGATGCCTCGAAATCCATAATGGTGACTACTGTAGGAAGACTGATTACCTGTGCAAGAACCAAGAGTGTAGAGACCAACATCACTTTCTTCTCTGCTTACTCGCTAGACCACAGTCTCAGAGAATGCCTAAATCTGGTTCAGAGAAAGCGGAGAGCAAAAGACATACTGAAGCCCAAGAAGAGTTTCTTTCCAAACTCTCACCTGAGCTGGCTCAGCAATGTAAAGACGCCTTCTGCAATGTTGTGTCAAGGGCATACAACTCCACTGTTACCAAGACAGGCCTTCTAGAAGAGAGTGGCATAAATGAATATCCAGTTATCTTGATGATCCTTGACACTACAGCTAATGATGGACAACAAATTGGAACCCTCATTGACCTGGCATCAGACACAAACTACATTACACACAAAGCTGCAAGTAAGCTGAATCTTAGAAGTGAAGAGGTAACGCTTGTGGTCCATGGTGTTGGAGGGATGCAGGTGTCTATTGAAACGAAGCGCTATCTTCTTAAGATACGTGTCAACACTTCAAGAGGGACCCTGAAGTCACATCAACTGATCTGCTATGGGCTTGACAAGATTGCAGAAGTTCACAGTCATGTTCCTGCCACAAAGCTTCATAAGATTTTCCCAGATGTCTCCCTGAAAGACCTTACAAGACCTAGAGAGATCCAGCTCTTGATTAGCCACAAAGAAGGTCAACTTGTACCTCAGAAGGTTCGCTCTGTCGGGGACCTTGTGTTATGGGATGGACCACTTGGCAAGACAATTGGAGGCACGCATCCGAACCTCTTTGAGGAAGTTACCTTGATGGCTCATACATCAAAGACACACTTTGCAAGGTCAATGAGGACTGCAGCAGTCAAGTACAGTGAACTCACCTGCAAATGTCCAGGTTCCTGTCAGTATCCCAGTATCCCAAACATCCTTTTGTCCAATCTAGTGCAGCCACTACCAGCAAAGACTTTCTGAAGTGGTAGGAGTGGGAAAGCATTGGAGCAGCCTGTGTGCCAAGATGTGGAGGATGTCGTTGTGGGAATTGTCAACCCGGAGGGAAGGAAATGTCTTTGGCTGAGGAGAAAGAGATGGAGATGGTGAGAAATGGTTTGACATATGTGAATGGTGACCATCACACTCCTGAACCTCACTGGCATGCCAAATATCCGTGGACCGAAGATCTGGCTTCCCTTCCTAATAATAAGAAAGCAGTAGAAGCTACGTTCCTCAGGACAGAAAAACAGTTGGCAAAGGATCCAGAGTGGAAATTGGCCTATGCTTCACAAGTCCATGACATGGTCGATCGCAAAGCTGCAGTAAAACTGTCCAAGGAAGTACTACAAAACTGGATTGGGCCAGTGTGGTATATAAGTCATCTGATTGCACCAAATCCACATTCCATATCTACTCCAGTGAGGTTAGTTTGGAACAACAGCCAGAAGTACAGAGGTCTGAGTTTAAACGACATGCTGATTAAAGGTCCTGATGTCTTAAATCCGATCAGAGCAGTCCTCCTGAGGTTCCGAGCTGGAGTTTTTGCTGCCCTTGGTGATATCCAAAAAATGTATAACTCTGTGTGGTTGGAGGAGAAAGAAGTTCATCTGCACAGGTTTCTGTGGCGTGACAGTGAAGAGGCTGAAATAGAAGAGTTTGCCATAACAAGGGTCAATATTGGAGATAAACCCGCTGGCTGTATAGCCCAAGTTGCCATGCGGGAGACTGCCAACCTACCCCCATTCTCACATTTTAAAGAAGAGAAACATGTGCTAGAGGAAGACGTCTACGTCGATGACATCTTGACATCTCACAATAACCTTGACCACTTGAAACTCCTCACATCCAACATTGAGCAGATCCTTAAAGCTGGAGGATTTTTCATGAAGCCCTGGGTCTACTCTAGTCAAAGTGGGAGGGAGGAGTTAGGAAAAGTTAACATGGAGTTGAAGACCTTGATCTTACCTAACCAGCTCTCTGAAAAAGACAACAAAGCCCTTGGTCTGGGTTACACCGTTGGATATGACAAGCTACATGTTATGGCCGCAGTGAACTTCTCCAAGAGAAAAGGGAAAATGCGCATCGGTCAGGACCTGTTGAAAGAAGAAGTAAGAGGGCAAACCCCAAATCCTCTTACCAGAAGAGAACTGTTGTCAAGTCTCTGCCCTCTATGATCCACTTGGTCTTGTGACTCCTGTAAAGCAGAAGGGAGCTATTCTGGTTCGAAGGGCTTTTCAAGAAGCCAAGCAAATGTATTGTACAAGAGACACCTAGGGACGCTGCTCTGTCCAAAGAACTCAGAGAGGATGCTGTAAAGCTGCTAGAAGAATATGCCGACCTGAGCCAACTCAGATTCATCAGATCCCTAACACCCTTGGATCCACATGCAAGTCCAATTGGCATCACATTTTCTGATGGCAGTGAGCATGCATATGGTGCTGTGTTGTACCTACGTTGGAACTGCACTAATGGTGTCAGTGTGAAGCTGGTTGAGTCTAAGGCCAAGCTGACTCCTTTCAACCACAATGGTGACCCCGTCAAATCGGAGATATGTGGGGCAGTCTTTGCAGCCCGGCTAAAAACCTATTTCCAGAAACATTGCCGAATCAAAGTTGAGCAGTGGTTCCATCTTGTTGACAGTCAAACTGTCTTGGGTGCAATACAGCGAGAGAGCTATGGATATCAGACCTTCTTCGCCAATCGCGTTGGTGAGATCCAGAGCAGCACTAATGTCCGAGACTGGTGGTGGATACCAGGATCAGCAAATATTGCAGATATTATCACCAGAGGGGCAAGTCCTGCTTACTTAACCGAAGACTCAGAGTGGCAATTGGGTCCAAGTTTCCTTCAACTTCCTGAAAGTGAGTGGCCAAAGAAATCTGCAAATGATGTTGCTGTGCAAGCGAGAGACAATGTTATAAAAATACAGAAGAAAACATTTGTTGCTGTACTTACCCGAAGTCAGCTGAAGGAACAAAATTCAATCAGAGTCCAGAATAAAGTGATCATCTCTAGGAGGCCACCTGCAACTGCAGTAGTCCAGCAACTAGTGGACGTAAGACACTTCAGCAGTCTGAGGAAATTGATAGGAATAATTGCATGGATTTGGAGAGCAGCAAAAGGGTTCCTGCATGCCAAGATCTCAGACAAAGAAAAGTGGGAGGCGGTCCCTTTGTCAGGTGTCGTTACAGTTGGCGAAAAAGATGTGTTCAGAGACTTATGCCTGGCAGCACAAGAAGGTGTACAATTTCCGACTACAACGATTAATAGACTGGTTATCTACAAAGATGGAACAAGCGGGCTCTTGATGTGTGGTGGAAGGGTTCAGATGTTTAAGGAGGACCACAGAGCTGTTCCTTTGTTGCCTTTCCAGGCTTGGATCTCCACTCTTCTGGCTCAAGCAGCACACAATGAAGGACATGATGGAGTAGCAGGAACTCTTCTGTGTCTGCAGATGAAAGCATGGGCTAATAGAGGACGTCCGGCGCCTTGTAGTGCTCATCCAAGCAGAAGACCAAGCAGAGGGAACAAGTGCGCTTGGAAAGTGCGATCTTCCCAGGTAAAACCTTGCAAGATCGAGTGGGAGGTGTTGCGCTGAGCTGCTCATGGTTTCAGATGTTGGTGCATGAACACCTTTGTGTGTGCATGAACACACACTAGTGTGCTGCTCTGCAGCGCTTCTCAGCAGGTGAAAACGATCTGGTCTAATCAGCAGCACCCTCAACTTAGGAAATATAAGGAAGAACCAACCCATTTTGCTGGTTTTGCAACAGAGCTAAGAAAGGCAAAAAACAATCTGCAAAACAGCATTCCATGGGAAATGACTTAGATTAAACAAGGACTACCGGTAAGCCATTCAAGCTGCCATAAGGACTTAAATGAGATGAAATTTAACTTTGTGTTTGTGTTTAGAAAAGAATAGAAGGACTGCAGAAGTTATTTTAGTCCTGCTTGCTTTAGTCCTCCAGATTCAAATGATTTAATGCTCTAATTTATGGTTAAAATTGTGAAAGAAATGTATAAATGTATATATAAGATTAGGAAGATTAGGAAGATAAGATATATGTATAAATGTAGATATATATTAACTTAAATCAAATTAAATCAAATGTCATTAAGATAAATTAGTAACTTAAATTAAATGTCTTATTGTATGTATTTGTATTTATATTGTATGTGTTTGTAGGTTTTTCACCTCGTCACCTCGTCACCTCGACTGAATCACATTCACTGGTGAAAATAAAAGGTTGTGAGTGAAATCCTGAAGTCTCCTAAGTCCTCCTTTTCAAGTGTGGGAAGCCATGAAATCATAGAACACTTGACAACTATAATATTTCTTCTTATGTTTCCTTATAATCCCTACTAATTAATTTTTATATTTCTTATATTTTTCTTCTGCGTTTTGTGTTCTCAATTTCAAGAAGCATGAATACAAATAATTGTTTTTTTACAAGCATTTCTCAACCCTTTTGTCATCCATGGTTGGTCAACAATATTTTTCTTCTATCTGGGCAGGAGGGCCCTGCTTTCACCCTGGGTGGTTCTGAGGGATGTTTGCTGGTGGCTGCATGCGGGCCCTCAGGTGGTCTGTGGGGGCGGTCATGGGTCACCGATCAGTGGCCTAGCTGTGCTGGGGTGGGTTTGGGCTGGGCGCGGGGAGCTTGGGGTTCTGGGGGCGTGTCGCCCCCGGGCTTGGGCCTGGTGGGGGTCGGGGATCTTGGGCTCTGGTGGACAGGTTGCCAGGCTCTGGGCTGGCTTGCACTCTGGTGCCCAGCTCTGGGCGGGGGGGCTTTGGCTTGTTGGTGGGTTGTGGGTTCATGGGCTGGGAGGTTAGGTGTCTGGGGGCATGACCAGTGGTTCGTGGGTGGGGGTAGGTTAACCCAGCCTGGGTGTCTATGTGCTATGTGTTCTGAGAGTTGTTCGTATGAGGTGTGGGTGTAGTATTTTTTTCTGGGGTGGGGACTGGGTGGATGTCCTTGGTGGTGGCCCGGGGCTAAGCGTGGCTGGCTGGCTGGCCCCTTTCTTGTGGTGGAGGCCCACTCACGATGCTTCCTGGCTCTGTCGGCGGTTGGGCGGGCGCTCTTGGCCGGGTCGTCCTGGTGGGGTTTGGCTTCTTCTTGGGTGGCAGGCTGACTGCGGTTTGTGGGGATCTTGGCAGCCCTGGGGTGTGTGGGCTGTTGGTCCTGCTGTTGGCGGCCCTCGTGGCCTTGTCCCTCTCTGGTCTGGAGCTCAATGGGCCTGGTGGTCAGAGAGGTGTCTTGGCCTTGCTCCTTAGGTGGACCTCGGGGAACTGGGGGGTCCTGTTGGGTCAGCGGGGGAGCTGACTCCCTGCGGGAGCATTTTCTCCTGCAGCTATTTTTCTCCCAATCCCTCACCACGCACCTCCACCCTCTTCATTTTCAAATTCCACTCATGTAGGTTTTTTGGGGCTCGGGTGTGCTGCAACAATTTTACATCTCTGTTGATCATAGCCACCTGGGACTCAATTTTATTTTCACACCTTAGACATTCACTCATAACATCCTCATGACATTCACATATACGAACTTGGGGTGGGCACTATGGCTATGGGTGGCAGGATGACACCCCTCTCACCTCTTGTGCCTATGCCCACTTCCAACGATTGCATTTAGACACTAAGGGTTTGGATTAGAGTTGGGGTGGGGGGGAAAGTGGCATCATGCCAGCCTCTGCTCCTTCTTCTATCCTTTTTTTAATTGCACTTTACAACAATACACATCAACAGCACATCTGGGAGCGGGGGTGTGTGTGTCGGGGTCTTATTCCTTTTTCTATAATATTCCTTCTTATGTTTCCTTATAATCCCTACTAATTTATTTTTATGCTTCTTATATTTCTCTTGTGTTCTCAATTTCAAGAAACATTAATACAAATAAAACATTTTTTACAAGCATTTCTCAACCCTTTCATCATCCATGGTTGGTCAACAATATTTATCTTTGTATAATTTATTTGCACACGATTCTTCTCATACAGAGCTTCTAAAATATACATAAACTCATCATATGATCTGCTCACATCATCAACATACATGTCCTTCCAGTTTTGTTTATTTAAATTGTTTATCACACTTAAAATAAGGATGTGAATGAAAGAAGACAAAAATGCAGATGAAGCTAAAATTGTACTAAAATGTGAGTAAATATCTGTTAAAGCATTTACTTAACAAATCTGGCAATAATTAATATAAATACATGTGTGTGTTATACAGTGGTGAGAGGATGCTGGCGTGATGTTCGCCGCTTCTCCACGCTAAAAAGTTATTTTACTGTTGCTATTTTTTGGGCATTGTTTTGGACATTTATCTCGACTTATTTTGTTCAGTGGTTTTTCAATCAAGGACTTTACGGACAGCTTAGTTAGCACTTCCTAACCGGAATTTGGGCTGTCAACCTACAATTCCAGCACGGCAGCATGAAATTTGCACAAACTTTTCTTGGAGAACTGCGTAGCTGCAATTATTGTTTCGCTTGCCTACTACCTCTGTCAACCTCCTGTGTCATCTGGACTGCTCTGGATTTTCTCCTGTGCTCCTCTTCAAGTTATGCTCATTCAAGTAACATCTCACTGCTTCTTGGATATTTTTTTCGGAGCTGTGGGTCTGCTGTTAGCGGCTAGCTCTGTGCTAGCTTCCCCCGGCTTGGCTGGCTCGTCGATGTTGACGTACTCCGCTTCCCAGCTGATTGGACTTAACAACTGCTCCATTCCACCTTCTGTTTCCACCATCAAACAACTGGGACTTCTGCGTAGACCTCGTTACATCCATAGAGGCTCTCGGAAGAAATCTGTTTATTCTCAGCAAGCCATCCCTTCTGTCTGGTCTACGAGACGTGTCACATCTCAATTACGTAATCAGAACGCTGCGTCTGTAGTCCTTTGTAGTCCACAGCGCACGAAGTGGCAAGGAAAACATGGAGTGGACTTCAGTCTGCTTAAACCTGTTCTTAAGGCTTCTACTCAAACTGGTATTAAAATAGAACTTTTCAATGTGCAATCATTATCCAACAAATCATGTTTAATTCATGATCACATTCTGGAGAAGAACTTGGACCTCATGTGCCTTACAGAAACATGGCATCAACCAGATGTGTACAGTTCTCTGAATGAAGCTTGTCCCTCTGGATACAGTTATCTGCAGAGAGCCCGTTGCACTGGCCGCGGTGGTGGTCTGGCTGTAATCTACCATAGTAATTTAAAATTGTCACATCTGGCTTCTCAGGACTTTTCTTCTTTTGAATGTTTGGCCTTCAACCTCAAAGCCCCACTCCTGATGAATGTTATATTGATTTATAAGCCTCCCAAACCACATGTTTCATTTAACTCAGAGATGCATGAACTCTTCACTTTTTTCTGCACCTCCCCTGTGAAAAATATTTTTCCTGGAGATGTAAATATCCACATGGACAATTCCTCTTCCCCTCTGGCAAGAGATTTGAAGTCTCTTTAGGACTCTCTCAGTCTCACTGAACATGTTGACGTCCCTACTCATAACAGGGGGCATACTCTGGATTTGGTGATTACAGACACTGTACTCATCAATAACTTATCTGTATATGACCTGGGTGTCTCGGACCACAGTGTCATCTCTGGAAGTGCCTTCAACTTCGCCTGCTTTGATTCCCAAACGACTTATCCAGTTCTATGACTTTAAAAACATTTCCCCTGAGGTTTTGTTCTCTGATCTTCATTTCCTGACTGCTGTCAATCATTCATCTGCAAATGACTCTGTGACTTACTACAACCAATCTCTCCAGGAGCTTCTGGACCTCCATGCTCCCTTGAAAGCAAGACTGGTGTCTTTCTCGCGCTCAGCCCCCTGGTACACTGGTGAGCTGTGCAAGATGAAGGCAACTGGCCGTGCTATTGAGTGACGTGTAAAATCATCTGGTCTCTCTGTACATAAGCAGGCATATAAAGAACATCAGAAAGCCTACGCCTACTCTCTTAAAGAAGCACGCTCCAAATGTTATTCCAACATCATCCACACCTGCCCAGCTCTTCTCCACAATAACTCATCTGCTTAATCCCATTAAGCAAACTCATGAGGACTCTGTTCAAAAATACAACCTGTTCCTTTCATTATTTAAAAAAAAAAAGTTGACATCATCAGATCTCAGCTTCACAACCTCCCTGATCTTCATGTTTCATCTGCCCATCTGCATTCTGGGACCCTGAGCAGCTTTGATGAAGTTGTTCAGAGTGAAGTGGAGACCATCCTCAAGAAAATGAAGCCTTCATCCTGCGCCCTGGATCCCTTCCCCTCATCTCTCATAAAATCCAATCACTCTGCAATTAGCCCATTAATCACACAAATAATAAATCAGTCTCTACAATCTGGTCATGTTCCACTGCCTCTAAAAACTGCCATCATTAAGCCTCTTCTGAAAAAATCTAATTTGGATCCCGACATTTTTTCTAATTACCGCCCAATTTCCCACCTCCCATTTCTGTCTAAAGTGCTGGAAAAAGCAGTTGCTGCTCAGCTGCAGGACCACCTACAACAACACTCTCTGTATGAGAAGTTCCAGTCTGGCTTCCGTGCAGCTCACAGTACTGAGACGGCATTGCTGAGAGTTACAAATGATGTCCTCATGGCTGCTGACACTGGTTCTCCCTCCATCCTTGTCCTCCTTGACCTCACTGCAGCTTTCGACACTGTGGACCATAATATCCTCCTCCACCGTCTTCATGTGGAGGTCGGTCTCTGTGACACTGTCCTGGACTGGTTCAAATCTTTCCTCTCCGATAGGCTGGAATGTGTTAGTCTTGGCAATGCCACTTCCAAGACTGTCTGGGTCTCCTGTGGTGTCCCTCAAGGGTCAGTTCTGGGGCCCCTGCTATTTTCCCTTTACATGCTGCCTTTAGGTCAAATTATTAATCAGTTCAACGTTTCTTTTCACTGCTATGCCGACGATACACAGCTTTACATCAGGACTGGAGCATCATCACCATTGTCATCTCCATCTTCACTCACTGCCCTCTCTACCTGCCTGGAGGAAATAAGGGCATGGATGAATCAGAACTTTCTTCAATTAAACTGCTCCAAGACTGAGGCCATACTGATTGGCACCCCTCACCAGGTACAAACATCTACTATAACAACAATTTCCTTTTCTGGACAAGACATCCCCCTCTCCACCTCTGTTACTAATCTTGGAATAAAAATGGACTCTCATCTTACATTTGAAAATCACATTAAGCTTCTGTTTAAAACTTGCTTCTTCCATCTTCGAAACATCTCCAGACTTCGCCCATCCCTAACTTTTTCCGATGCTGAGAAGCTCGTCCATGCTTTTGTCTCCTCCAGGCTCGACTACTGCAACTCCCTGTTTATTGGAATCCCTGGCAAAAACCTTCAGAAGCTTCAATATATTCAAAACAGTGCAGCAAGGATTTGTTGAGAGTTCGTAAATTTGAACATATTACACCCATTCTCCATAACCTCCATTGGCTTCCTGTCGCCTACAGAATTCAGTACAAAACTGCTCTCATTACACATCAATGCTTACACGGAACTTCACCAGATTATCTAAAGGACATTCTTGCACCATATTCATCCACCCGGTCTCTACGATCACAGAACAGTAATCTCCTTCACCTTCTACGAACCAAATTAAGGACCATGGGAGACCGGGCATTCTGTGTGGCTGCCCCCTGCCTCTGGAACTCCCTCCCTGACTACCTGAAGCCTCGGATATAGTTGACGCGTCGCATAGGGCGCGCGGCCAAAGTGACGCAATCGCGAAGTCCCCGCCCCCGCGCTTTGGCCAGCGCGTTGGTTTCGCGCATGGTCGTGCACCTCCCAGATTTTGAAGCTCCGCAAGCCTAGCGCGCGCGCCGAATTGATTGACAGGTCGGGTGTGGACCTCACCGACAGCCTTCACGCCAGATTCTGCAGCTGTCTGCGCCGCTGTGGTCGTGGAAACGGCGTCGCGACGCATGGAGGAATGTTTTGTGACACAAAATGTATTAAATTCTCCTTCATTCCTGATCTGGAGTCGGACTTTTCTTTTGTTTTTTCGCCAAAACTCACGTGATCGCTTTCTCCTCCGCTGACTCCATGCATTAAAACCGCAAATAAAGACAACAGTTCAGCACGCGAGCAGAAAGCTATTTGTTTTTGTTGTGTGACGTCAAACAGTTCTTCTTCTACGGTAGATTTCTTCTTCTACACCCTTTCTTGCAACATATGCACAGGTTTTAGAGGGTACTGCCACCTGCTGGTCAGTAAAAGAACAGCACTTTGCCAAGCGCTGCCGTGCCACACTATAAACGCATGCACAGTGCGCGCGCAGCACGTGCGCTCCAGCTTGCGGACCAAAGCGCGACTATATCCGAGGCTTGAGAGCTCCACAGTCACTGGTTG
>JBBPBX010058617.1:0-10954 GCA_038048925.1 Garcialebias charrua | reverse complement strand
TTAGGTCAAATTATTAATCAGTTCAACGTTTCTTTTCACTGCTATGCCGACGATACACAGCTTTACATCAGGACTGGAGCATCATCACCATTGTCATCTCCATCTTCACTCACTGCCCTCTCTACCTGCCTGGAGGAAATAAGGGCATGGATGAATCAGAACTTTCTTCAATTAAACTGCTCCAAGACTGAGGCCATACTGATTGGCACCCCTCACCAGGTACAAACATCAACTATAACAACAATTTCCTTTTCTGGACAAGACATCCCCCTCTCCACCTCTGTTACAAATCTTGGAATAAAAATGGACTCTCATCTTACATTTGAAAATCACATTAAGCTTCTGTTTAAAACTTGCTTCTTCCATCTTCGAAACATCTCCAAACTTTGCCCATCTCTAACTTTTTCTGATGCTGAGAAACTCGTCCATGCCTTTGTCTCCTCCAGGCTCGACTACTGCAACTCCCTGTTTATTGGAATCCCTGGCAAAAACCTTCAGAAGCTTCAATATATTCAAAACAGTGCAGCAAGGATTTGTGAGAGTTCGTAAATTTGAACATATTACACCCATTCTCCATAACCTCCATTGGCTTCCTGTCGCCTACAGAATTCAGTACAAAACTGCTCTCATTACACATCAATGCTTACACGGAACTTCACCAGATTATCTAAAGGACATTCTTGCACCATATTCATCCACCCGGTCTCTACGATCACAGAACAGTAATCTCCTTCACCTTCTACGAACCAAATTAAGGACCATGGGAGACCGGGCATTCTGTGTGGCTGCCCCCTGCCTCTGGAACTCCCTCCCTGACTACCTGAAGCCTCGGATATAGTTGACGCGTCGCATAGGGCGCGCGGCCAAAGTGACGCAATCGCGAAGTCCCCGCCCCCGCGCTTTGGCCAGCGCGTTGGTTTCGCGCATGGTCGTGCACCTCCCAGATTTTGAAGCTCCGCAAGCCTAGCGCGCGCGCCGAATTGATTGACAGGTCGGGTGTGGACCTCACCGACAGCCTTCACGCCAGATTCTGCAGCTGTCTGCGCCGCTGTGGTCGTGGAAACGGCGTCGCGACGCATGGAGGAATGTTTTGTGACACAAAATGTATTAAATTCTCCTTCATTCCTGATCTGGAGTCGGACTTTTCTTTTGTTTTTTCGCCAAAACTCACGTGATCGCTTTCTCCTCCGCTGACTCCATGCATTAAAACCGCAAATAAAGACAACAGTTCAGCACGCGAGCAGAAAGCTATTTGTTTTTGTTGTGTGACGTCAAACAGTTCTTCTTCTACGGTAGATTTCTTCTTCTACACCCTTTCTTGCAACATATGCACAGGTTTTAGAGGGTACTGCCACCTGCTGGTCAGTAAAAGAACAGCACTTTGCCAAGCGCTGCCGTGCCACACTATAAACGCATGCACAGTGCGCGCGCAGCACGTGCGCTCCAGCTTGCGGACCAAAGCGCGACTATATCCGAGGCTTGAGAGCTCCACAGTCACTGGTTGACTTTACAAAAGGCTTAAAGACATTTCTTTTTAAGCAAGCCTACTCTGCCTCCACATGATTTTATCTTTGATCTTAGTTGATATTATCATTGTTTTTAATTGATTTTAATATTGATTTTTGTTGTTTTATCATTGATTTTTTTAATTGATTTTATTATTGATTTTTGTTGTTTTATCATTGATTTTTTTAATTGATTTTATTATTGATTTTTGTTGTTTTATCATTAATTTTACTTGATTTTATCACTTGCTTTTATTTGATCATTGATTTTAGTTTCACGTTGTAGCACTTTGAGATTTTTGTTAATGAAAAGTGCGTTACAAATTAAATTCATTATTATTATTAGTAGTAGTATTACACACTGTGTGTATGCATATACTGTATATACTGTACAGTATATGCATCTCACACACACACACAAACACACACAGACACACACACACACACACACACACACACACATACACACACACACACACACACACACACACACACACACACACACACACACACATTGTATTTAATAGACATAATATTTGAACATCTAAAAAAGCTAAGTCTGGTCCTCTGGACATTCAAAAAACAAAACAAAACAAAGAAGAAAAAAGAAGAAAAAAAGAACTTGTTTTGTTTTTTGAATGTCCAAAGGACCAGACTTAGCTTCTTTTTTTTTTTTTTAGATTTTTCTACCTGGATTATTGAGTATGCATCAGGGAATATTTGAACACTGCAACATTGTCAGACTAGAACTATCAGTTTGTTTTGATTTTAGGTCCTCATTTACTCTCATGTGAATAAAGCAGTGGGATACTGTCTGTACAGACAATATTCCATAACACAAGTTCATCTTTTGGGTATTACTACATTTGTTCTATTGAATGATTTCATTTTTCAGGAAGGCCTGCACACAAGTCAAACACAGACTGGTCTCCTACACTGAAGTTGACAGACACACTTATGGTGCATTCACACCTGACAGCGTTTCAACTTCCAAAAAGCTCGTCACGCACGCAAGTGGACGCACTTGGTGTCCAGACCTGAACGCCAGAACGCGAAACTGCTGCTGGGTGTGTGGGAGGAGCTTACCGGTATACCGAGTCCTCACTGCACTCCGCCAGGCGAGGAGCTTTTTATTTCTGTCTCTGTGGAGCAGACTTGACTGGTCGTGAAGGACTTGTCGCGAACACACAGCTACAATGAGTTTCTCTTCCATAGTCCATGACTCCGCGGGTTTTTTCTGTGTCCCACAAACAATACGTCACATAGTTGCGCAATCGTTTCCGCGTCACATAGGGACTCTCCCCCTCTCCCCCTGACCCCCTCTCTTCTCCCCCGACTCTCCCTGATCAACCAATCAGGGAGAGTTGAACGGCGTTTGAACGTTTGAACCGCGAAATCTTCAGCTACATCAACGTGTGCTTTGGAGGCTGACGCGGGTTCACGTGCACGGAAAAACGCTTTCCATCACGCTCAACACGCACGTGACGTGACGCCCGACGCCAAGACGCGGCTGGAAGCGCGTCCCCCATGGACTTTGCATGTAAGCTGGACCCTCCTGCCGTTGAAACGCTGTTTGGTGTGAATGCACCATTACTCTGAGAAAGGCAGCAGCAGAGGAACAGCAGGGCCAATAATTTAAAAATATTAAAATAAATCTAAGATAAAATTACTAAAATCAATATAAAATTGAACATTTATCTTTGTGAATGAGTAAAAATGTTAGGAGCAACTGTATTTATTTGTTCTACTTAGAGTAGCAAACTTGGTCTTATTTTAGACTTTGTGAAGCAAACATGACAATGTTTACTAATCTTTTTTTTTAAAGGTACAGACGAGTGAAGGGTCAAGTTCCATCCAAAGAAAAGGTCTAGTGTGTGGACTCCTAGACCTGGGTCCAGTCTCAGATCCTAGACCTGGGTCCAGTCTTGGATCCTGGGGGATTGGCTGCTCCAATCGGGTGGTCCGACATGACGAGGAATCTATTCCAGTTTGTTTCAAATCAGAAACTGCACTGGTCTCCATCATTCCTTGTTGAAGTGTTTTTGATCTGGTATTTATTCTGTAGCCAAATTATTTTCATTAAAATAATAAAATTACCCACAGTTCTCACATTGTATTCAGTTTTAATTGTTTGGAATTTATAATTATAGCTTTTACTCTGAACTTTATCAGTCTCCTCCTGGATGAGGAACCATACAGCAACGTACATGTTTTTACATTTTGTACATGTCAATAAAACACTAAACTGGTAAGTTACCAAAGAACAATTACTACATCTAGGTTTTATCTATGTGCAGTAGAATAACGTCTAGTAGAGGTGACATCACAATGAAACAACTTCTCAGTATTGGAGATTAAACAACATATCTTAACATTCAGGTCGCGCTGAAAGGCGGAAATGGGTGTGCGCTTCGTGTTATTTACGTTGTAACATAAGCTGATTTGTGATCAGTTATTAACAAAAATTAAACGCAGAAACACTAATATATATATATCCAGCTAACAATTTTTTTTTGCCGAGTCTCCTCTCTTAAAACACGAACACTCCACCCACGTGAAGAGAGCACCCCACCCACTTCCAGAGAACTGCCCACCCACTTCAAGGCGGCTTTGCGGCAAATGCGTAATGAACGCGGGTGGCCCAGAGCCACCCAGGGGAGCCCTGGGCCATTGAGGGCTGGCCAATGCGTAAACGGCTATAGTCAATGAATTCAGTATCAGCCCCGGAGTCAATGAACACTTTAATGGAGGTGGGTGACTTACCCGGGACAATGAGTTCTGCATTCAGGGCAAATGGTGAGAGGAGTTCAGACTCTTGAGTCCTGCTCAGTAAACATCCCCTCGCGTTCACTGAGCAGGTCCTTTTACCGGACAGGAGGAGGCGACGTGTCCAGCACCACCACAGTAAAAACAGAGGTTGCCTTTGCGTCTTCTCTCACGCTCAGCAGGAGAGAGTCGGCTGCGGCCCAGTTGCATGGGTTCCTCCGTGTTGAGAGGTGCAGTTCTGGGAGGCAGGTTCAGAGCGTGAACAGGCTGCCGGACTTCATCCACAAACTTGGTAACTGGTGAGCGGCGTGAACCCCGATCCCTCGAGCGTTCAGCCAAACGGAGGTCCACCCTGGTGGCTAACTCCTCGAGGTCCTGAAGTGACTCAGGGTAACGTTTTAGTGCCAGTCCATCCTTAATGTTGTCATTAAGTCCACGAAAAAAGGCATCTGTGAGTGCCTCCTCGTTCCAGTGGCTGCCTGCAGCGGTAGAATGAAAGTCAATGATATATTCTGTAACTCGACGGTTACCTTGAGTGATGGAGAAAAGGCGTCTGGCTGCCTCACGCTCAGGGAGAACGGGATCAAAGACTCTGCACAGTTCCTTGGCAAAATTCTGAAAAACATAGCAAAAACGTGAATCCCGTTGCCATTCGGTGGTTCCCCACCTCTTGGCTTTGCCAGAGAGGAGGGAGATCGCGTATGCCACCTTAGACCTCTCCGAGGTGAAACAGGATGGTTGGAGCTGAAAATGGATCTCACACTGGGTGATAAACGGGCGGCACTGGTCGGGATCTCCAGAAAACAGTTCAGGTGGGGTTAACTTGGGCTCCCGGGTAGGTTCTGATGGTAGTCTGACAGCACCTGTGTCCAACTGGGGAGTTTGGGGCGCCATTTCTTTTAACATATGAACTATGTCATTCATGCCTGATTCTAACTTGGAAATAGCCCCTTCGACACCAGAGCGCCAGTCATCAGAAGGTGAGTGGTCCATAATTTTGGCCAGATAGTTCTGTTACGAACCCCAAATGACCGGACCAAAATCACCACAAAATTAGACAATAATCAAGTTTTTATTTTTCTGCTCTGATTGGCTCTGGTGTCGATCAGGGACCCTCTGGCTGGAGCAGTCTGTAGGATGGAGGAGAACGGTTAGTGGTCTGATGGTGAAATGAAACTTAACAGTCAATGAGAAATAGCCACTAACCGTCTCACAGATGGATGGGGTTTCAGAGCAGGGAGGAACTCCAGCTGATCAGGTCCGCTGCGAGTGGGGCTGTTGCCTGTGAAGGAATGCAGCCGGTCGCAGCGAGGGGTCCGTGACGTAATCCAGCAGGCGAACACCGGGAAGCAGAAGAGCAGATGAACCGATGGGGACAGGCGATGAGACAAAGTGAGGCGATCCAGGGTCAGTAACGAACGAATCCAGCAAACGTCAGTTGTGTACAGTTTTCAACTATCTGGCAAATACCTGGTGTGAGAGTCTGACTTATAAAGGGTGTGGCAGCAGGTGCAGCTGATTTGAAACTAATCAGCGCAGCAGTGAGGACAAACCGGTTCCAAAATGAAGGCAAACCTAAACCCACATACAGACAGGAGACAGGACAAACCGGTTCCAAAATGAAGGCAAACCTAAACCCACTTACAGACAGGAGACAGGACAGAATCCAGAAACAACAAGCAGTGTTGTACAGAGTGAGACTAAAATCTAAATCTAACCTAACAGGCATGAAACGTGACACTTTTGCCCTAGCCTGGCCCTCGCCTTCCTGCACAGCTCCGCTCAATTCTCATTTCCCTTCACTGCACAGTCTGGGACTTCTCTCATAGACAACGATTTCTCCAGTAGATTTTTGACCGGACCAATCAGAGAACAGAAGGGGCAGAGTTTTTGGCCCCTAACCCACGCCCCCACCTGTCCCAGAGCAGCCAGCGAGCATTCGCATGTTCTCATTTAAAGCGATGCAAAGCGATGCAGGACTGTTTTATATGTGACATAAATTTATTAATTGCCCCTTCTTAATCCCTTATCTGGAGTTTTATTTTGTTTTTTTCCCCAAAAGTCAAGTAATCGCTCCCTCCTCCCTACTCCTCACCCTCCGCTGAGTGAAATGAACAAGGAAATGCCTCAGGTTGTCACGAGAGAATTAAAGTCAGGTTTTACGTTGCTACCCGAGTCCCATCAGATTTCCTGGTCTTCTGGTGTGTTGGACCAGCGCTCCATGGTTTTATTTTATTTTATTAGGACGTTTTATTAACATATAAACACAGAATATCCAAAGGCAGCGAGCGAAAATTCAGCAGGAGGCGGAGCTGAAGTCAAGTTCAGAAGACCACGGGGGAGCGCGCAGCCAACGAGCATTCGCATGTTCTCATTCAAAGCGATGCAGGACTGTTTTATATGTGACACAAATGTATTAATTTCCCCTTCTTAATCCGGAGTTTTCTTTTTTTTTGCCAAAAGTAAGTGATCATCGCTCCCTCCTCCTCCTCCTCATCCTCCTCTCCCTCCGCTGAGTGAAATGAACAAGGAAATGCCTCAGGTTGTCACGAGAGATTTAAACTCGGGTTTTAAGTTGCTGCTCGAGTCCCATCAGATTTCCTGGTCTTCTAGTGTGTTGGACCAGCGATCCATGGTTTTATTTTATTTTAGGATGTTTTATTAACATATAAACACAGAATATGCAACGGCAGCGAGAGAAAATTCAGCAGGAGGCGAAGCTGAAGTCAAGTTCAGCAGACCACGGGGGAGCAGCCATCAGCAGAGGCCACGCCTCCAGCAAGAATCGTTTCTCTACAGAAAGTCCAGACCCTTGTCTGAAGCGAAGTGAAGGACAAGGGTCTGGTTTTAACCAGGCTACTTTTGCTTACACACACAGAGATAAGAACACACAAACACCCCAAAAAAACGGGTAAGCCCAACCACTGGTCACACATAGGAAATTTACTGATACACGTAGACAAGTGCTCTGGACTCTGTGAGGGACAGAACCTATAAATACGTATGTTTCCCTGTGTTCGAAGCATCATCTGTCGAGATCATCCCAGAGGTGGTTCGGATCGATGCCTCAGCGCTGAAACCTGTAACTTTTCCTACGTTGTCAAGAGTAAATGGTAAAAACTTGATTATTCTCATCATTATTTGTGTCAGGGTGAGTTTCTCTTCGCCTGGAAATAAAAGAGCCGGCATTAAATGATGTGGTCGCACACAGCAACAAAATAATGTTAACATTTTTTTTAGCCAAGATCTTGTGATCTCGATGATCGTGTTATGAATGCTTTTGGAATATTTCACAAAAATTTCTCAGGTGTTTCATGAAAAAATTAGCTAAGAAGAAACAAACTAATCTTTGGATCCAGTACAACTCAAGATGGCCACCACAGTCACCTGAACTTAGAAACACAAAAATAGCTATATTTCTGTCAATTTGATCTTATCTTATTTACAGATGTGCTAAAATGCAAAGTGGCTGTAACTGAGAGTCATCCACAATGCAAATCGCAAGTGCTGCTCAGAACTGTGCTTAAAACTTATGCAATAACTGTTGGAACCAGATAAGTTTGCCTGTTAGTAAAATACCTTATAAATGACTGGACAGATTTCTATGAAACTCAAAGTTATTATCGGATGTAGGCTACATCTACAACTGATTAACATTCGGAATAAACCCAATTCAAGATGGCTGCTACAGCTAGGAATCATACAAAGCATAAAGATGTCAATCTCAGCCAGTTATACTGCTACACAGCTCAAATTTGGTGTGGTAGTAGTAGCTGAGGATCTTTCACAACACAGTCCAAGTGCTAAATGATCCCCTGAGATCTTGCCTAATGGCACGAGACTGTGCAAAATGTAATTTTCAAACTTTGACTGAAACGGCTACAATTCCATAATTTCTTAGCACAAGATAACATTGGTTAAATACTCTGGCATAAAGGTAGTGGGTGATAGGCATTCAAAGATGGCAAGATGGCCGCGCTCAGAGCAGCCGCAGCTTCACGAGCTCCCGGCTCATCCATAGTTTTTAGTAATTTTAATAGTGTTTTTGTACCTGACTCTGCACGTTTTTTGCGGGTGAATTATAGCCGAACTGAACTGTTAAGAATCGGAGCGGATTTACCACAGGGCACAGCTGAAATCAGCAACAAACTCAAATCAGAGCTCGGAAGATTGGAGCTGCTAAGAACATCTTTCTGGAAGCAGACGCACTCCAGGGGAAAGAAAAGGAAGCGTTGCTCACGAGGAAAGAAGAGAGGCTGCCGAGCAGGAATTATGACGAGACTGCGGGCAGACGCTAAAACCGGGAGACCCCCGATGCCGGCTCTTTTTCTGTCTAACGTCCGCTCGCTGGACAACAAAATGGATCTACTTCGTTTGAGAGTGACCACGTCGGAGGAGACGAGAAGGTGCTCCGTGCTCTGCCTGACAGAAACGCGGATCTCTGAGGACACACCAGACTCTGTTTATGAGCTGGATAACAGACTCTTTTTCAGAACGGACCGGTGCACCGAGACTACAGGGAAAACACGAGGCGGCGGTGTTTGTATTTACGTGCACAAAGACTGGTGCACGAACTGTTCCGTGATAAAAAGGCTTTGTTCAGCTGCCGTCGAGTTGATCACAGTAAGATGTAGGCCGCATTATCTTCCTCGCGACCATGCTGTGATTTTAATAACAGTTATTTACATAGCACCCGATGCTAATGCTAATGACGCCCAGGGAGAAATTCATGACTTACCGTATTCTCCGACCTATAAGTCGCACCTTTTTGCATACATTGCTAAGCCCTGCGACTTATAGGCCGGTGCGACTTATACATGGATTTTTCGTTTTTTTCACTTTGGTCAAAAAAAGGTCACTTAATTTAACGGTTTTTAACCATCAAAGTGCATTTATCAAGAAAAGTTAAACTGAGACACACTTTTACTGTAATGTCTGCTAACAAGAATACATTTTTTGTGTGTTTACCTTTAAAGATCAAAGAGATGCAGGTCTGTTTGCTGCATTGCAGGTCTGTTGTTGCTGCACATGCTCGTTTTGTGCCGTAAGGTGCGACTTATAGGCCGGTGCGACTTATACGTGGATCTTTCCACTTCATTGGACATAATTGGACTGGTGCGACTTATAGGCCGGTGCGACTTATAGGCCGGAGAATACGGTACTCACCTCGCTGCAGTGTAAATATCCTGAGGGGCTCTTCATTGTTTGCGGAGACGTCAATCACGTAGATCTTCAAGCCTCCCTCCCAGCCTTCAATAAACACGTCTTCACAGTAACGAGAGGAGATAAAACACTTGACCAAGTCTACACTAATGTAAAGGGGGTGTACACGGCGAAGACACGCCCAGCGCTCGGAGCTTCCGATCACGGCTCTCTGATCCTGGCCCCAAGACAACTCCCCCCACTCAGGCGCTCCAAGCCGGAACAAAGAGAGATACGAATCTGGCCTCAAGATAGTTCCCCCATGTTGAGAGGCTGTTTTGAGAAGACAAACTGGTCTGTTTTCAGAGAAGCAGCTACTGATGGAAGCTCAGTTGACCTGGATCTCTATGCTTCCTCAGTCCTGGGCTACATCAGTACATGCTCTGAAAATGTATCCATAAAAAAATATGTTAAATCCTACCCGAACCGGAAACCCTGGTTAAATAAAGAAGTTCACGCCTTGCTAGCAGCCAGGGACACTGCATTCAAGTCAGGAGATAAAGAGGAGCTGAGAAAGAGCAGGAATGAACTGAAGGATGGCATTAAGAAGGCCAAGGCCACGTATGCACAGAGGATCGAGGGACAGTTCACCTCACAAGACCCACGGAGCATGTGGAAGGGTATTAAATGCATAACAGATTACAAAGGCAAGAACAAACAATGCCCCAGGGACCCATCTCTGCCTGATGCCCTCAATAAGTTTTATGCACGTTTTGATGATCCAAACAGACCAGCTAGCACCAGACTCACCTCATCACCAGATGAAGAGCATCTCAGAGTGACCGCAGCAGAAGTGAGAGGCAGTCTCAGAAAGATTAATCCTCATAAAGCAACCGGACCAGACAACATCCCAGGGAAAGTTCTGAAGGAATGTGCGGACCAGCTCTGTGAGGTGCTGGCTGACATCTTCACCACCTCACTTGCACTGGAGTCAGTTCCCACCTGCCTGAAGACCGCGACCATCATCCCAGTCCCAAAGAGCTCCACAGTGACTGGTCTGAATGACTATAGACCGGTGGCCCTCACCCCGATAGTCGCTAAATGTTTTGAGAAACTGGTCATGTCCCACATCAAGGCAACCGTCAACATCAATGAGGACCGTGCTTGGGGCCCTCACTATCTGGGGCTGGGCGCTTGGGCGTTTGTCAGCTCGGCCTGGTGGCTGCCTGGTGGGGCTCGGGTCCTCTGGTCCTGTCAGGTCTGGACCTGAGGGATGGGCGTCCCCGGTGCCCGAGCCTCGGTGACCGGCCCTGGGGCTACGTCGGTGCAGCGGGCTCCGGCGGGGGCCTGTGTATTGTCGCTGTTGACCCCGGGGGGTCATTGTGTGTGGTCCCTGGTGGGGTTCGTCCGGTTCTTCCACTTGGTCGGATCTGGGGAGTGGACGAGTGGCCTGTTCCTGCTCTTTCTGTGGACAATTGTTGTTTTGTTGTTTTGTTTTGTTTTGTTGTCTCACTTTCTCTTTTCTTTCTTTCTCTATTAAA
>JBBPBX010058616.1:0-22042 GCA_038048925.1 Garcialebias charrua | reverse complement strand
GTGAATGCCGTCTTGTTTCAAAGAGGGAAGCTGACTGAGAGACTACACGTTTTGATGTATGAAAGTGCACAATAAGATCAAATTCTGACCCTTCTCAATGTATTGTACAGCAGGTACGAGACGACTTGGCTGAGCTGAGCGCGTCTGAGGGGCTGGGCGCATCTTAAGGACTGGGTGTGTCTGAGGAGCTGGGAGTTACATCTGTACAGAGTGACACTGCATCTCGACCAGTTCCAGGGCCTGATACAACTTGAGGAAAAACTCAAAACAGACTTAAAATAACATTACATAAAAAGGGGACGTTGTTTGTTGTACATAATTGTTACAGGAAGAATGAATTTCCTAGCGGTGAGGTCAAGTGTGGTAACCACTTTTGGAATTTTGATTACAGGGCTCACTCTGTGGGTTGCATCGACAGCTAAGACAGGCTCCCCTGAAGTTGTTCACGACAATGTCAACAGATCTTGTGATGAGGACCCTAACTTCTTGCTCAGAAGAGGGGAAGGTGGAACAGAGGTTGCAGATGTTCAGATTCAGGTACACCCAGACTCTGACATTAGCAGATCAAAGAGATTCGTGGTAGTTAATTTCCTGCAGTTTAATTTCACAGCCATTACAGGAACGCTTGTCAATCATACAGTTATATAAAATTTTTTACTGAGTGTCTCAAAGCAGGTTGTTGGATAATAATTGATCAACAAGATTCTGTTAAATCCACCTCTTGGGCAAGAATGTTTGGGGTATTTCATACAGTCTGGTGCTGACTTTTTAGTCAGAGTCAGAGTCGAGTCTTTATTGTCATTTGCACCGCATGTGGTACATGAGATGAAAACGAGATTATGTACACGAGGTCCCAGTTACATCCAACAACAATGAAAGAGAAAAACAGTAATAACATCTAGAATTAACTAAGAAAAGCATCAACTAGTAATACACTAAGCCTAATATACAGTAGTGGGAATAAACAGCAGCACGAACATGAGTTTGTATGAGCAGATGGTCACAGATTTTTTATTCCTTATTACAGGTAAAATCGACTGGACTTCTGATGAAAATTGTGAATAATTTATATTTGAAAAGGGGAAATGCACTTTACAATCACTTGATTCCACAGCTGTGATGGGCAAGCAGAAAAAACTTACCATAACTGGGTTTACATTCCTCCCCTTTTTCAGCGGATTAATTAATGTTGAATGAATGTTTAATGTTGCAGTGTGAACAATGAAGGGAAGATCTATTTCCCTGCACCATTTTTTATCCTACAGGTAAAGGTGTGGAACATGCAGCAGAGCAGAACTAATCACATTAACTAACCAACTAATATTAAATGCCAAGGATTTCTCAATATTTGTTGAAACCTCTCAATTGTTGTTTACACCGTATGTTGAAGTTACATATGATTATTCTTACGCCTGTGAAGAATGAATGTGAGGATTGAAGGTTGTTGAGATGAATGAGTCAGACAGAATGTGAATGTCTCAGACAGATTAATGAGAATATATATGTTTGTGCCTTGTGAATGTGCAGTTCAATAGTTGTGCGTTCATAGATTTTTGTAAAAATTATAGGGTTTTCACTACTTTTCCATATACAGGTAGTCCCCGATTTACGAGCGCTCTGATCTGCGAGGTTCCAGACTTACGAGCTGCACATTTTTGGAAAAAACGAAAAAAATACTGAGTTTTCATGTGTTTTTTCACTTCAGTTAGCAAGTTAAGCATATAAACACACGTTTCCGATCATTTTTATGCACTCAAAAGTAGTTTTTAGATGAAAATAGAGTGTTTTTAGGTGCGCTAGCGAAAACCGTTCCAATTTACGAGCGGATTTCCGGATTTACGAGCGAAATGGCGGCCGTTCCAAATTACGAGATTTCCGGTTTACGAGCGCCTCGTTGTAACGGAACTCGCTCGTAAATCGGGGACTACCTGTATATAATTTAGTTTTATCAATTTTGATTCTTAGAGAATATAATTAGCTGCACCTTAGTTAAGGGGTATCAGAGCAGCCTAGCAGTGGATTCTACTGATAGGAAGTTGTTTGTGATAAACATTTTGGTACAGAGGATAATATATATACAGTATATGGATGTGAATAAGATAATTGAGTTTAACAGGTTATGGAAGGATTTTTGTGTTTTCTGTTCTGATCAGTTTAATCATAGGTTTAGTGTTAATTTTCTGAATGTGGTCTTAGCCCTTATCGCAGACATCTCTGAATAAGAGCAGTTGAGCTTTTTCTCAGATATCAGACTAGTCAACAGAGTAGTGTAGGCAAGAAAGTAGAGAGAGAGTAGGGAGAGTAGTGTAGGGTTTTTCTCCTCACAGGTGTCTATGATGATGAAGATGAGATGGCCTGACTTGGCTAAAGCATAGTTTAGATTCTTTGCTAAGGTTAACACATACCAGAAATGGAACAGAGTATATGCAATGTTTTGAAGTTGTTAAGAGTTGATAAATCAAATTTTGGGAAATTTAAGGGTTTTTGAGAAAGTATTGAATTTATAAGGTCAAATTAAAGTCCAGTTGTTTTTTATTGAACGCCTTTTTAAAGGTATTGAATTTAACTTCATTATTCCTGCATATACCCTGTTGAGGCGTGATATTTGATAGGAGGGACAGTCCGCTTCATTTTATTGTTTTGTTTTTATTTTTATTTGTTTTATGGTTTCATTTTTACATTTATTTTTGTTTATTTTTGTTTGTTTTTGTTTATTCTTTATTACTTTTCCCGTTTGTTTTGTTTATTTCTTATTACATTTATTTGTTGTTTTGTTTATTTTGTTTATTTCTTATTGCATTTATTTGTTTTTTGTTTGTTTTTGTTTATTTTTATTACTTTTTCCGTTTGTTTTGTTTATTTCTTATTACATTTATTTGTTGTTTTGTTTATTTTATTTTTATTTTTGGTTTTTGGTTGATTTCTTTGCTTTTTGTTACATTTATTTTTTTTAGTTTTTAGTTTTGTATTGCGTTTCCAGCATATAAGCTCTGACGGTTACCGTATATTTTCTTACGTAGTTTTGTTACCAATTAGTATTGATGCTTATTTTTATATAAGGGATTTATATTCTGGGTGGGTAACTTAGATGTAATATTGTTGTGGGTGGGAATGTTAGCGATTTCCATTGTGTATCCAGTTTTTAATTGCATACGCACATAGTACATATAGGGTTTTTGTTGACATGATGTTTGTCATGTCAAAAGGGGAATTGAAATATATGTATATCAGTATTACACCTGAAGCACACATATTATGCGTTATGATTTATGTTCACTTAATTCCACCATATAATGTGAAAATATATTCAAGATGGAACCTTTATTTACGGGTTTTATTTCCAATAGGGAAGAGTTTTTCAGTTACACGCCTGCATAATACAACAGACACAACACTGGATGATTGACATACAGAGCTGGTAGTTGTTGGCTGAGAGGCGGATCACTCACAGAGTAGGGAAGTTCTAGGGCGGTTCCAAGGCGGTTCGGTTCCAGGATTGGTCCCACGAGGCGATGACGTCATCTAGAGGTATAAAACCGTGGTCCGCCTTCGAAGATGTGTGTGTGGACTTGTGCTCGGTGAGAGGTCTGTTGGTCGCTGTAAGGTTTATTCTTATAATGTACAATAAACCTGCTTAAAACTTGCACATTCGTTTCAGAGCTTCCCTTCAACTTTTGAACCGCAACAATCCTCAATTTTTATGCTATTGACTTCAAATTTGAAACTGTATTAGTAAATACTTCAGTCTTTGGGCTCATATGAAATTCAAATCACTATCTTCTTGTATCAGTGTGCAGGTGCTTGACACATATAAATATTTTCAGGCGAGGCAAGAAAAACGCTTTATTTCTGTGTGCTCTCACTTCAATGAATACAAAATAATAACAGATACAACAAATATGACTGCTGAAACAAAAAATTCAAAGTGTTATCTTTACAAAGACACCATCCAATTGTTTGTACTCCATAGGGTTCAAGAACAGCTTCTAATTTAATTTGGGTATGTCTTTTTTAGGCGTTTTTCGGAATTTTGAGGTGAATGCTAGCAGCTGAACGTCTGAGCATCTCACCCACAGCAGCTGAACGTCTGAGCATCTCACCCACAGCAGCTGAACGTCTGAGCATCTCACCCACAGCAGCTGAACGTCTGAACATCTCACCCACAGCAGCTGAACGTCTGAGCATGTCAACTGTCAGTTCAGCAGCAGTTTCACCTGTTAGCTCAGTGACAGCAGCAGTTTCACCTGTTAGCTCAGTGACAGCAGCAGTTTCAGCTGTCAGTTCAGCAGCAGTTTCACCTGTTAGCTCAGTGACAGCAGCAGTTTCAGCTGTCAGTTCAGCAGCAGTTTCACCTGTTAGCTCAGTGACAGCAGCAGTTTCAGCTGTCAGTTCAGCAGCAGTTTCACCTGTTAGCTCAGTGACAGCAGCAGTTTCAGCTGTTAGCTCAGTGACAGCAGCAGTTTCAGCTGTCAGTTCAGCAGCAGTTTCACCTGTTAGCTCAGTGACGGCAGCAGTTTCACCTGTTATGCCTCATCCTCACCTAAAGCATATCGCGCTTCCAAAAATCTCCAAACGCACTGTACTGGCTGCTTGTCAACAGATGACTGTCCTCATCTAACGCGTCTGCAGTGGGAGGAGGAGCGTGTTGGTCCTCTTCCGGTGGTCTTTGTTTATTTCCGGTCTCAGAAAAATGGCGGACGCAATACGAAGAATTGCCTTGTTGTACTTAATCTACAAAGCAGCAACACGCAGACGCCGTGCACAACGACGATTCTGGATTCACCCCACATTAGAGAGGCGTCATGAATTCGGTGAATTTCACCATCTGATCCAGGAGCTGCGCGCAGACGAGGAGCGCTTTCAGCGGTACTTCCGTGTCACCCGAGCCCAGTTTGACGACCTGCTGTCCCGTATTGCTGGCCGCATCACCTACCAGGACACCAACTACAGGCGCGCGATTTCAGCAGAAGAACGGCTGTCCATCTGTCTCAGGTTCGAATATGTGTAGGTGACTGTTGTCTACCCCAAAAATAAAACAATAATACAAAAGAAGTGCCAAACTAGCATTAGGTACCACAAGTGTATGTGTGTAAAAAATCCAAATAATGTCTTTGCCCAGTCAACACAGTCCATGTATACAGATGGGTGTGTAGATAAACACAGTCAAAAATTCACCAACAAAATATGTAACTATGTATGCATGTCTGTATGTGTGTGTGTGTTTACATATACTGTACATACATATTTACAACTACATAAGCATATAGACTGCTGCATTTATACATATATCACTACATAATTGTGTATACACATGCCCACATGCACAAACAAATAGAGATATACAGATATACATATAAAAATATGTCTGCACGTGTGTATGTGTTAGTGTATGTATACATATACATAAATGTACATATATACTTTGTATATATATATATATATATATATATATATATATATATATATATATATATACATATATACATTATAATACATTCATATATACAACTACACACATACAAACATACATAAAATCAAAAATACATACCAATAAAATCATAGTCGAATGTGTTCAAACAATACATAGATTTTATTATTGTGCAGTCTGCAATGTTGTGTTACAACTCCGTTCTTTCCATTGCAGGTTCATGGCAACTGGGGACTCGTACAGGACAATTGCTGCAAGCTTCCGGGTGGGTGTTAACACTGTTTCTACCATCATCCCGGATGTGGCCTCTGCTATCTGGGACTGCTTAGTGGATGAATTCATGGCCGTGCCTGGAGTGGATGAGTGGAGGTCAATTGCAGCTGAGTTTGAGGATGTTTGGAACTTTCCACTGTGCTGCGGTGCTGTGGATGGCAAACACATAAAGATAACAGCACCCCCCAATTCAGGCTCCATGTATTTCAATTACAAGGGAACACACTCGCTGGTACTTCTGGCTGTGGTGGATGCAATGTACAGATTCCGCATCATTGATGTTGGTGGGTATGGCAGAACAAGCGACGGCGGGATTTTTGCCAACTCTGCTTTTGGCCAGGCTGTGATTGACGGCACGTTACACCTGCCCCCTGACAGCTGTCTTCCTGAAGCAGACCACAGAGGACCCCAGCCCTACGTGTTCGTCGCTGATGAGGCATTTCCACTGCGCAGGAATGTGATGAGGCCTTTTCCTGGACGCGGCGGCCTTACCAGAGAGCAACGTGTCTTCAATTACAGACTGTCACGTGCACGTCTTGTTGTAGAAGATGCATTTGGGATCTGGTCTTGCCAGTGGAGAATGTTCCGCCGCGAGCTGAACATAGCTGTCAGGGTAGTGGAGTCCTGTGTGAAGGCAACCTGTGTTCTCCACAATTTCATGCGGGCAAGTGGACAGACGCCAGCACCATGTGGTACAGAGGTATACCTTGAGGGTGTTGGTAGAATGGGGTCAAACTATCCGTCCAGAGCAGCAAACAACACCAGAGATGCTTTTATGGCGTACTTCTCAACAGAGGGGGCGGTGTCTTGGCAGCCTACCGAATAGTCATGTAACGGCTCTTTTTGGAGCCACACACAAACCGCAAAAGGAGCAAAACCATTTCAACATGTATGTTTACATCGAGTTCCGTTAAGCGCATGTCCTGTTTCCAAACTGTTTTAGCTTCTGTAGGTCACTGTTTAATTTGAGCTGTCACACATGATTGTTTCTTTTTTCTGAAACAAATGATTAAACAACACCCAAGAAACTCTGTTGTCTCCGGCTGGCTGCACTTTTTTTAAGAAATGTATGTTTGTGTTATTAGTGCTAATATTCTGTACAGCTAACATTTGTAGTTCTTATTCCAACAACAACTTTATAGTTACATTGCTAGGTTGATGATACTCATGTGGAGCTGTGAAATCAAAGATACTGTTAAAACTGTGTCTTGTATCTATATGCTGCAGTGCCCATCACAAAGAAGAAAGTCATTTCTCGGGGAAGAAAGTGCATTGTTTTAACAGGGGTCTAAAAATAATTTCCACCGAGGGCCACAACAGATTAGCGGTTGCCCTCAAAGGGCAAATTCTTCATTTAAATGTATTTATAACTAAATAAATTAACAGTTATGTAAACGAAACACATGTACTTCTTATTAGGAGCTAACAGTTTGTGTTTTACTTATTAAACCTACAATTGTAACATATATATATATATATATTTGCACAGATGGAGAAATATATGTCAACGTGTTAACACTTTAAAATAAAACACATTTCACTTATTGATTTTGTGACAATCAGACCTTACATGGTGTAAAGGGCCACATTAAACGATGTGGAGGGCCACATCTGGCCTGCGGTCCTTGACTTTGACACATGTTTAGAAAGGTCTCAGTGAAACACATCTGGCTATGTGTCATCAGCCAGATTGTATTATTATTTAATAGTTATTGTTAATAGTATAAACATAAATTTATTATGGCATTACATATAAACAGCAAAATTATGCTAAACACTTTGAAGAACATATCCACTCTAAAAAATAAAAATATATTTTGCATTTTTATCCCATTAAGCCTCTGGGACTCATTTAACAGAGAGACCTGAATTTTAAACGAAGAGTGATGACAACAATGGATAATGACAACAACAGACAATCATAAAGGATGCATACAAATTAAAACAATTAAATAAAAATTAAACAGCAAACTCATAGTAAGCTAAGTCAACAAAAAACTTTCTTTAATCTCTATCCTGAATCATGCTTTAACTGTGCACTCTTTCTCCTATTCTTTATTATATTTTTCCCCATATTTCCCCCGCTCATTTTAGTGTGGTCTTGTCACTCTAGACAAAGAATAAAGAACAAAGAATAACAAGCCGAAACAAGCGACTTTACAACCGGCACAAGCCCAAGAAACCGCGACAAGCGTCTCACCAAAATTATAAGCGACTTCGAAAAATAGCAAGACCAAAGTCACTTATAATAAGCGGACTTGGCAACTATGTTACTCAGCCCTCTGTGAATAGCAAACAACCATCAGGGTGCTAACGATCCATCGTCAGGCTGATGGTCCTCCTTGATCAGGTGAGCAGCTGGTTTCGGCTGTCATTAGCCAACTGGTTGATCCACTGTGAGAGGGTGCTATTTATAAGACTGAGCTGAATACAGCTTCTCAGACTGAGGAAGTCTTTCGGATGAAAGATGAAACGTTTCTACAGTTTTCTTTTTTGTTGCTTTGTTTTGTTTTATTTTTTTGAATGTCCAGAGGACCAGACTAATCTTTTTTAGATTGGTTTTCAAAGGTTTTTTTTTGTCCAGTCTGGCTCTTTCGGGAGAGAGAATCTGTCCTGCTGAACTGAACAGTCTTTCAATAATTTGTTAATAAGGCCATGGGTGGTGTATATCTTCTGGCTGACTCTCCACGGTGGAATCCATTGTGGGTGTGTTAGTGGTGCTATGGGTGGCCCCAGCTCAGTGACATATATACTAGAACAAGGGTGCCCAACCTTTTTTGAACCAAGAGCTACTTTTGAAGTCGGCAGTTTGCCGAGAGCTACTCATCCGGTCTTAGCATCAAAAAACAATTTTTCATCTCCCTACTCTTCACTTCTTTAAAGTAAATAAAACAGAACGTAATGTGTTACTAGTTTTATTTAATTAAAGTATTTTATCAAAGTAAAAGAACACAATATTTGAAAAGCACACCATATTTTTTAAAGAAACGAATAAACAACTGAACTGAACAATATAAAACTCCCTCATTTACACTAACTATTTACAAAAAGTGACTTACAAAGGTGCAGATTTACAAATCTCCAACAATTTCAAATCTCAATAAAACCTAAATATCAAAACTAGGCAGCTGCTCTGTGCAGCAGGATGGTGTGTCATCTGCAGGTGCTGAAGTCCCTCACTGGTCCAGACTGCTGGCTTCAAAGGGCCATTCAGAGTTCCACCTGGTTATAAGACAAGACACACACACACACACACACACACACACACACACACACACACACACACACACACACACACACACACACACACACACACATTAGGTACAGAAAATGAAGGGCACACCCAAACTGCAAAATAAATAAATAAATAACACTAGCTAGCTAGCTACTAGTCTGGTCTAAAATTTAATAAAAAAACAACATACAGACACATTGTGACAAGTCTATAGGAGACAACTTTTTATGCAAGCTGTATAAAATAAATGTGTCTCTACCTTAGTGGGACTTCTGACACTGAGAGGAGGAGGCCAGGGTCTCATAAGCGGGGCAGTATGAGGTGGTTGCGAGGCGCAGGCAGGTCTCCAGATGATCATCAGTCATTGTGGATCTGGTTTTGGACTTGATGATTTTCATGTGTGAAAAAGCAGACTCACACAGGTAGGTAGATCCAAAAAGTGCTGTTAAGTTCAAAGCACATCTTCGGATGTTAGGATACTTTTCTTCTGACAGCAGACTCCAGAACTCTCCATTCACGCCAGGTGATGCTCTGGATTTGATCCCAATGTCATTTTGCAGAGTCAACACCTCATTTTCAACACCAGAGCTGTCCAGCTGAAACACGGACACCAATTTGGACACAATGTCATCCACATCAACATTTCCAAAAGGATAACACATGTAGCTGGTAACAGGCTCGATGGAGGAAAAGTCAGTAAATCGTCTCTCAAATTCTGCTGAGATGCTCTGAACCTGCTTAGAAAAGTGTGCACTGTCCAGTTGTGTGACCTCTTTCCCTTGGCGCTGTAGCTCTGCCTCCATGTGTGGGAAGTTTCGCAGGTCCCTGCGTTGCAGCCGACTTGTGAGCAGTTGCAGCCTGCTTTTGAAGGTGCTCACAGAACTGATCATGTGGATTATGTTTTTGTCCTTTCCCTGAAGCTCCAAATTCAGTTCATTGAGCAGGCTGGTGAGATCTGTGAGGAAGGCTAAATCCAAAAGCCACTGGGTGTCCTCGAGTTTTGAATGTCCACCATGACCTGACAGCTTCAGAAAATCCCTGATCTCAGGCAACAGCTCAATGAATCTGGCCAGAAATTTACCTCTGCTTAGCCACCTGACGTCCATGTGCAGCAGCAGGTCTGTGTGGTCTGCTCCTGCCTCCTCCAAGTGAGCCCGGAACAACCTCCTCTGCAGACTCCTGGCCCTTATAGAGCACACAGTTTTCATGGCAACATCCATCACTTCCTTCATGTTTAAAATCTTCCCACACAGGGCCTGTTGGTGGATGATGCAGTGATAGTTCAAAATGTCTGGGAAAGCATCATTCTGCTTGCAGAGTGCAACAAATCCACTGGTGTGACCGGTCATTGCTGGAGCGCCATCAGTTGTTATAGAAATTAGTTTATAGAGGGGCAAGTTGCTTTTATTAACAAACTCCATAAACGCATTAAAAATATATTCTCCTCTTGTGTGTCCCTTCAAAGGCAAGATGGTGAGCAGCTCCTCTTTTGCACTCATGTCTGCAAAGGCCATTCTGATAAAAACACACAGCTGTGCTACGTCCACCATGTCTGTTGACTCATCAAACTGAAGAAACACTCACATTGTTCCACGTGCTTTTTTAGCTGCTCCTCCAAATTCACAGCCATTCCCTCACATCACCGTGTCACTGTTTGTCTGGACAGCTACATGTCTTTAATAGCAGCTACGATCTCACTTTTATTTTTAAAATCATGAAAAAGTGCATCTGCAGCCTCAATAAACGCTTCTTTCATAACTTCTCCGTCGCTGAAAGACTTCTTATGTTGAGCCAGGATGCGGCTAACACGGTAGGAAGCAATTGTAGCAGCTTTACCTTTTGTGCTGGGCCGGGTGAAGATCGATTGCTGGGTTGCAAGCTTGTTTTTTAGCTCCCGCACTTTCTGAGTCCGTAAACAACTTTTAGGAGGGAAATCTGTCTCAAATCGTTTGTGCATCGTCTTGAAATGCCGCTCCAAGTTACACTTTTTGGGCAAGGCAACGCTCGAATTACAGATGAGGCAAATTGACTTCGAATTAGAATAAACAAAAAAATAATCCTCCTCCCATTCTGTGTGAAAATAATAAGTTTTCGTTTGCTTGTTCGCTAGTTTTCCATCCATGTTTACTGCGTACCGATAGCTCCACTCTGGCTCCACTGCTGTCCTAAAGTCTCGTGAGTCACCATACCCAAAACTCGCGAGACTACGTCTGTGAGCATCCAAGATGGGGAGGGCTGAGGAAAGTGTTGCTGCGCATTGGAATATGTCACTCCTCCCACCCCCCACTTCTGCCGGAGTTATGCTGTGATCACACGAACAGCGTTTCAACCTCCAAAAAGCTCCTCACGCACGCAAGTGGACACACTTTGTGTCCAGAACAAAACGCCAGAACGCCAAACTGCTGCGAAGCTGCTTCGAGGTGTGTGGGAGGAGCTTACCGGTACACCGAGTCCTCACTGCACTCCGCGAGGCGAGGAGCTTTTTATTTCCGTCCCAGTAGAGCAGACTTGACTGGTCGTGAAGGACTTGTCGCGAACACACAGCTACAATGAGTTTCTCTTCCATAGTCCATGACTCCGCGGGTTTTTTTTGTGTCCCACAAACAATACGTCACACAGTTGCGCAATAACCGTCCCCTCGTTTCTGCGTCACATAGTGGACCCGCGGACCCCCTCTCTTCTCCCCCCGACTCTCCTCCTCCTCCTCCCCGACTCTCCCCGATTGGTTGACACACCAACCAATCAGGTAGAGTTGAACGGCGTTTGAACGTTTGACCCGCGAAATCTTCAGCTAAATGAAGGCGGCACTTGGAGGCTGAAGCCGGTTCACGTGCACGGAAAAACGCCTCCCAGCACGCTCAACACGCACGTGAGGTGACGCCAGACGCCAGGAGGCGGGTGGAAGCGCGTCCCCCATTGACTTTACATGGAAGCTGGACGCTCCTGCTGCAGAAAAGCTGTTCGGTGTGAGCACACCATTAGAATGAAGCTTAGCAGCGGACATGTCACCTCCACCACTTCTGCCGGAGTTAGAATGAAGCTTAGCAGCGGACATTTCACCTTGTTAACAGCTGAGAGCCGGCTCTCAGCTGTTAGGTTGCGCTTCGCGGGCGACTGGGAACCAGCTGGCGGGCGACCGGTCGCCCGCGAGCGACTGGTTGGGCACACCTGTACTAGAACATACATTATTGGCCCAACTTCTAGAAGGTGGGTCTAATGTTACCTGTCCACTCTGCAGTGATTCAGTGGACCAACTCCCCTCTCACCTTTGGTTACTTTCAAACTAACGAACAAATAAAAAAACGCAACATGAATGTTACTTGTAACTCAACGCATTATAGAAATGTAGTGGAGTAGAAAGTACAGATACTTAATGTAAAATGTAGTGGAGTAAAAGTAAAAAGTACCCACATTTAATTCTACTTAAAGATCCACTGACGTGATTTTTCTACTATTCATCAAATTGCTCAAAATAATATATATATATATTATTCATCATTTAAATATGTTAGTTTTTGCAAACAAAATGATAAATCACTTTAATTTTGCTTTAAAAGTGATTTTGAACTTCAAGCTGTGTTTAATCATGGGAAATCCGTTTACACCCGAACGCACCATCTGTGATGTCATGTGCAGAGTTGAGGCAGAGCTCTTGGCTTGTCACGGTATGAGCAGCTCACATAAAAGTAAGTCTGATACGGCATCAGATCTAAATTAGATCCTGCTGTTTCTTGTTCCATCACCCAAACTATTTTCTGCTTCCCAAAATGAAGACAAATAGCTTAAATCTTCACCTAGATTGCTAAATTAGTCAGGTTTTAAAATGTCTGCTATTGAAGAGACTGGAGCCCTCTGCCTCTCACTCTGCACATTACATCACAGATGGTGCGTTCAGGTGTAAACGGATTTCCCATGATTAAACACGGCTTGAAGTTCAAAATCACTTTTAAAGCAAAATTAAAGTGATTTATCATTTTGTTTGCAAAAATTAACATATTTAAATGATAATATATATATATATTTTGAGCAATTTGATGAATAGTAGAAAAATCACGTCAGTGGATCTTTAAGTAAAGTACAGATACATGAAAAATGTACTTAAGTACAGTAACAAAGTACTTGTAGTTAGTTACATCCCACCACTGACTGTACTTATATTAAATGAAAGAATGAGCAGGTTTTACCAGACTCCACCTTATCATCAATTATTCACGAGTTCTCTCTTTTTCAAGGATTAAACAATAACTTGTGACCAGATGGGAGATGTAATTGACAGGAAACGTCATTATATTTGACCTACCAAAGGTAGAATCATTTAATAACAAATCATTAAATTACATCATCACATATGTACATGGATTGATCAGATTTTCCTATAATTTACACGTTAGCACAGATGAAATCACACGTCCGTAACTTCTAGGAACAACAGAATAAAGTTATGGGTCTTATAATAACATATCTGAAGGCAAACATTTCTTAAAGTTTAATTACTGGCTTAGGAAGATAAAGAGAAAAGTTCAGAGTAAGAAAAGATGGGAGGATGAAGGAATGAAGGAAGATGAGGGGTGAACTATCTTGAATGTGTTTTAACCAGGAACATGGCAGCTCTTGGGCAACTGTTGCTAGACTCCGGTCCCGTTAATGAACATTGACGTTTTACCTGTGCGAAGATTCTCGGTCTCTGCTCTGGTAAAATAATCCCAGCCTTACGTGCTAGGACAGCTGAGTGAAGTTGACACCCCACCCACGTCAAAAATTAAAGCAAACAGTCTGAATGGTTAGTGCTCCGTTAGTGCTGGTTTGTGCCGTTAAAATTTTCGTTTGTGCTGCTTTGGTTTCGGAGATATTAAATATTATTTTTTTAGGTCATCTAAAGGTCACCATCACCCCATACACCTCCAAAACGCACCGGAGTGGGCTAGTTTGTTAGTGCTCCGTTAGTGCTGGTTTGTGCCGTTGAAACTAGCGTTTGTGCTGCTTTAGTTTATGAGATATTAATAATTAAATATTTGACCGATGACGTCACCATCACCCCATACACCTCCAAAACGCACCGGAGTGGGCTCGTTTTTTAGTGCTCCGTTAGTGCTGGTTTGTGCCGTTGAAACTAGCGTTTGTGCTGCTTTAGTTTATGAGATATTAATAATTAAATATTTGACCGATGACGTCACCATCACCCCATACACCTCCAAAACGCACCGGAGTGGGCTCGTTTTTTAGTGCTCCGTTAGTGCTGGTTTGTGCCGTTGAAACTAGCGTTTGTGCTGCTTTGGTTTCGGAGATATTAAATATTATTTTTTTAGGTCATCTAAAGGTCACCATCACCCCATACACCTCCAAAACGCACCGGAGTGGGCTAGTTTGTTAGTGCTCCGTTAGTGCTGGTTTGTGCCGTTGAAACTAGCGTTTGTGCTGCTTTAGTTTATGAGATATTAATAATTAAATATTTGACCGATGACGTCACCATCACCCCATACACCTCCAAAACGCACCGGAGTGGGCTCGTTTTTTAGTGCTCCGTTAGTGCTGGTTTGTGCCGTTGAAACTAGCGTTTGTGCTGCTTTAGTTTATGAGATATTAATAATTAAATATTTGACCGATGACGTCACCATCACCCCATACACCTCCAAAACGCACCGGAGTGGGCTCGTTTTTTAGTGCTCCGTTAGTGCTGGTTTGTGCCGTTGAAACTAGCGTTTGTGCTGCTTTAGTTTATGAGATATTAATAATTAAATATTTGACCGATGACGTCACCATCACCCCATACACCTCCAAAACGCACCGGAGTGGGCTCGTTTTTTAGTGCTCCGTTAGTGCTGGTTTGTGCCGTTGAAACTAGCGTTTGTGCTGCTTTGGTTTATGAGATATTAATATTATAATTTCAGCCGGTGACGTCACCCCATCCAGCTCCATTCATTCATTCAACCTCAGCTCCAAAACACACCAGAGTGGTCTTAGTGCTTCGTCTCTCGCTTTAATTTATGGGAAATATAATTTTCTTTCTGGTCATTCTCGATTACTAAAATTGATGACGTCTGTCTGTAACAATTTTTGAAAAGAGCATTGAAAATTAGGCAACTTTGTTGATGTTACGTTCTCACGTTATACGGGTTGGCTCCGCCCACGTGATGACACTCATGACCTCTCACCTCAGTGACCAGGTGACTTCTTGGCGGTAAAGCAAGAGATATTTTCACTTCCCATTCATCAAACATTTACAACGGGAAAGTAGCTGTTAAAAACTTTAATAGTGATTTCAAGAAAAAATTTAAATTCTTGATATTTCCCAACCCTCTGTCGAACTTTATTTTTTAAAAGGTAAGTAAACTATTTATGTGTATTTTTTTAAATATATGTTTTATGTTGAGGTTATATATAAAACACTGATTCACACTGCTGGGACTGCAATCCAGCCCCAGATTAGCTGAGAGGGATGCATGGTTGTATCCCAGTTACATATATATTTATGTATATCCACAATTCCATCACAGTTTAAGTCCAGAATTTTTAAACAGATTGAAAAAAAGATTCTTCAAGATTTTATCTTGCAGCTTCTACATTCATATTCAGTCATGGAAGTTAAAGAACAGAAATAGATCAGACAGGGCAAACAGACATATGTAGTGCAGATATTTTTAAATTGAAATATAATTGCAATTTCACAACAGTGATAAAAAGAAATGCAATGCTGAAACGAAAAATAAATAAACAGCATACCGTAATCACAATCTAACATAAATGTCACACAGAATTAATAGATAAGACTAATGTAAACATACATTTGAGTTGTTAAATAATTCTGGAATACCAATGTGTTTTGGCTAGTGAAATTATACAGGCCAGGATACTTTTGTTAATGCTAATCAAAGCCTTTTTATTCTTTAACTAGATGCCTCGACAGCCAGCAGTACACAAAGATGCCATTCTTGCAGTTCTGTGCAAATCAAAACAGGCTATCGTTCAAAATAGCAAAATAGCCATTCCAACGTCCCCTATTTGGACAGAAATAAGTCAGCAGCTGGAAAACAAGATGACTCCTAAAGCTCTGTACACTTTTGTAAAGACAAACAGATACAACATCTGGTCATACTTAGACATCAATGAGAAGGGAAGCGATTCAGACAGCAGTGTGGACATAGAGTGTGACTCTGGCTCTATTTCTCCTGGACAAGATGACTGCTCAGTGTTTCAGCTTGAAGTTCCTTTTGAGGAATGGACAAAATTTGTTCCTGAAAAAGTGGCATATAATGACAAGTTTTCATCTTCTGGTAAAAGGGAATACATGATTCTGAAATCTGGATGGACTCATGTCATTAATGATCTGTTATGGAAAAAGATCAAAAGCACATGCACTTTTGTATTCCACAGAGCAAAGGTTTATCCAACTGTCACAAACAACTACATAGATATCATAGGCTTCTGTAAAGAGTGTCAAGGCCATATTAAAATGACATGTGACAGAGAGCCAACAGTGAACAGCATAATGGTGCTCCAGTGTTCCATTGAGGACACCGATATCTCCCTGCACACTGGGAAGTCCAAGAGGAAAATGTCTGGAAATCTTCGTGCACAGATTTCGAAAGACCTGTGTGAGGGCAGGATGGAGCCGTCTGTATGGAGGTCAGCGAAGGCATCCGATTTGATGGAGATGGGAGATCCTGAGCCAAGTCACCTTCCAAATTTGGCCACCCTACGAAAAGCTAAGCAGGAGAGAAGAGATCAGGAATTAGGTGACAAAGATCCCATTTTGTCTTTGCAGTTATTAAAATATAGCACACATCACAGTGGTAGTGTAAGAGACATTGGTCTGGACAAGTTCTTCTGCCACTATTGGAGTCCAACTCAGCTACATTTATATAAAACATTGTCCAAAAAATGTAACTCTGTAGTTTGCTTTGATGCAACAGGCTCAGTTGTGAGAAGACTGGTGAGACCAAATGGAACATCTGGCCACATCTTCTTATATCAAGGTGTTCTGAAAGGGGACAACTGCTCGGTCCCAGTTGTGCAAATGCTGTCAGAGAGACATGACATAAATGCAATTGCAACATGGCTGACAGAATGGCTCCGTACAGGTGCTGCTGTACCAAATGAAGCTGTGAGTGACTTCTCCCTGGCTATTCTCGGTGCTCTGGTGAAGGCCTTCACTCCTTTCCCTGATCTGAAAGCATACATAAACGAATGTTTCCGTCTGCTACTTGGAAACCAGTCCGCAAAACTTCCTCCATGTTTCATCCGAGTTGATGTGGCACACTGCATAAAAATGATCTGCCAGTGGGACTGCCTGAAGAAGAAGCCAGACCGTGTTAAACGCTTCTTTGTCAGCGCAATAGCAAAGCTTCTGCAATCACAGCATTTGGACCATGCAAAACAGCTGATACATGCGATCACAGTTGTGGCCCTCAGTGAGGCAGAGGGTGATGATAGCTCTGGAGTCCCTCTGGAATCAGAGAAGTGCAAAACATATCTAAAAACCCAGATCGCAGAAGACTCCATCAACATTCCAGACGAAGACACAAAGGAAGTGCATCAAGTGGAACCTTTAGATGAGATCCAGACTGACCTACGAGACTGGGTGACAAACATATGCGAGAATAGCAAGTCACTCGCTGCAGCCAATGGGGACAGGGATAACATGCATTTCCTCCCAGATATTGTTCCACACATTAAAAGACTTGCAAGTTACCTACCACTTTGGACAGGAGTAATGGTCCCTCTTTTCAAAAGCACCAGCCTCACAGCAAGCTCAGCCACTGTTGAAGCAGAATTCAAAAATTTAAAACATGGCCTTTTTAAACATGAGAACTTGCCCATTAGAGTAGATCGCTTCATTCCTCGTCATCTTTCCTTCATCGAAGGAAAGATGAGGATTTGTTCACCGAAAGTAACAGAAGAAAAATCTGAAATAACAAAAAATCAAGAAACCAACTCTGCATCCATGAGCACCCACAGTGCTGAAGCCAAGAGAACACTAGATTCTCACCATTCTCCCGAAGTTGATGAAACCAAAATTCCACCAACAGATGAAGATGAGGTCGAAAACTGGAGGGGACTAATTGTTCCACCGAAAAAAAGGAAGAGGACCTCATATCTTTCTTCCTGCACAGAATGGCGCCACGCAGATCCATCTGTTCGTGGAAAAAGAGTGAAAGTGGGACTATTAAAAAATGGAAGCCGGCAGCAACCTATGAAAGTTGGACAATTATCAATCTCTGTCCTGAACACATGTGCATTTGATGCTTTGTGTCAGTGCTTATGCTGTGCTTTCTGTGACAGCTCAGCATTTCAAAATGTTGTCAGGAATGACAGTGACAACCCCATCTTGCAGCTTGTGAAAGCCATTACTACAGCTGGTGTTACCCCAAAAACATACTCACTGAGGGCAGAGCTGCTTAGTGCAATGTTTGAGAAATTCAAGTTGAGGTCTGGTGCCCACCAAATTGATGCGCAGTGCAATATCTCCACGGTCATAGGGAAAACAATGAGAAATGTGTCAAGCATTTACTTGTCGAAACACTGCTCTTCACAGTACTGCCAGCTAAACAAAGGAACAACAAGGGAAGTACCATTGGTTTCTCCTGACATTTCTGTCCTGACGAACTGTGGCTTGGCTCAGCTTGGTACGTCAGTCGAAAATGTACTCTTACTTCCAGAGTCTACCTGCCTTCGCCCACTACAAAAACAATCCGAATGTCCAGTGGAATTCAAAACAGGACCCAGCACGTCTGGCGAAATGCTCTGTGCAGGAACTGTAACTCACAGCTACCGAATGGGAGAAATAGCATGGATTGTCACTGACCTCCTACAAACTACTCAATTTACGTTGAGTGAATTTCCCTCCGTTGTGGCTCTCCAAGGAAAGTCATTCACGTTGAGAGGAGTCATCGTCTTCAAGGGAAACTTGACCAAAGATGTCATGGGACATTACACTGCATACTGCCGTAGAGCTCCGAGCGTGTGGGAGCTTTATGATGATCATGTCAATGGCTATTTTAACTGACATGTCAGTGTTTTCATCATGTCAATGCCTATTTTCGCCTAATTACTCATCAAATTACTAATTTATACTGCCTCTTACTAAAATATTGATTCAAAATTGTGACTGTATTGCTTTTTAAATCATAGCCATCATTATTGTGTTAAAAACCAGCTACTTGTGGAACGCCTCTTTCCTTACAGCATGTTAATTAGGAAACACTATTTGTGGCATTGTTTCCAAAGCACATGCAATCCCTTAATAAAATGTTTTGTATGATTTAAAAAGCAATACAGTCACAATTTTGAATCAATATTTTAGTAAGAGGCAGTATAAATGAGTAATTTGATGCGTAATTAGGCGAAAATAGGCATTGACACGCTGAAAACACTGACATGTCAGTTAAAATAGGCATTGACATGCTGAAAACACTTACATCCTGTGGCACATGTCACAAAAACTGTGGCACATGTCACAAAAACTGTGGCACATGTCACAAAAACTGTGGCACATAATATATGTCATCTATGTGCTATTATGAATAAAATATTGACTGTCATCTCCACAACATTACATTCTGTTTTTATTCACACTTTGTTTAGTGTCCCAACTTTTTTGGAATCCGGTTCATAAAAATAAAACGATTAATACAACTGCTGACGGGAAATACAATTTACAAAATACAATTTACAAAATACAATTACAGCAACTGCTTACCTGAGACCTGGTAAGTTACCCCACTGCCAAGCAAACAGATCCCCAATTCTGCCTTAACAAAGCTATATGAAGGCTTTGTTTACATCATGGGGTGAACCATGGCCACACTAGGCCTTTACTTCCTGTCAGTAAAAACACAAACGGACAGATAGGTCCAGGTATTGGAGTTACAGCAGAGGAGGCTAAACAATTAGAGCAGTTAACATTATATCTAGTATTAAAACCGACAAACATTGACACAGCCACACTTACCCAGCACGGTGCAGAAAGGAAATGGAGTCCACGTGACGACGCAAGCAGGGCTTGTTTATATGCAGCAGCCCTTAAAGTGGCAGCGTCACCGGCCGAAATTATAATATTAATATCTCATAAACCAAAGCAGCACAAACGCTAGTTTCAACGGCACGAACCAGGAGCACTAAAAAACTAGCCCACTCTGGTGCGTTTTGGAGGTGTATGGGGGGATGGTGACGTCATTGGTCAAATATTTACCCTTAAAGTGGCAGCGTCACCGGCTGAAATTATAATATTAATATCTCATAAACCAAAGCAGCACAAACGCTAGTTTCAACGGCACAAACCAGCACTAACGGAGCACTAACAAACGAGCCCACTCCGGTGCGTTTTGGAGGTGTATGGGGTGATGGTGACGTCATCGGTCAAATATTTAATTATTAATATCTCATAAACTAAAGCAGCACAAACGCTAGTTTCAACGGCACAAACCAGCACTAACGGAGCACTAACAAACTAGCCCACTCCGGTGTGTTTTGGAGGTGTATGGGGTGATGGTGACTTTTAGATGACCTAAAAAAATAATATTTAATATCTCATAAACCAAAGCAGCACAAACGCTAGTTTCAACGGCACAAACCAGCACTAACGGAGCACTAACAAACGAGCCCACTCCGGTGCGTTTTGGAGGTGTATGGGGTGATGGTGACGTCATCGGTCAAATATTTAATTATTAATATCTCATAAACTAAAGCAGCACAAACGCTAGTTTCAACGGCACAAACCAGCACTAACGGAGCACTAACAAACGAGCCCACTCCGGTGTGTTTTGGAGGTGTATGGGGTGATGGTGACTTTTAGATGACCTAAAAAAATAATATTTAATATCTCCGAAACCAAAGCAGCACAAACGAAAATTTTAACGGCACAAACCAGCACTAACGGAGCACTAAACATTCAGACTGTTTGCTTTAATTTTTGACGTGGGTGGGGTGTCAACTTCACCCAGCTGTCCAGATGAACTGATTGAGAATGAGCGGATTTAACATGACGAGTTGTACTCACAAAAACCAAGGAGCTACAAAGACACGACACACCAGGGTAGGAAGATCAATGGCCCGACAAAGACATGCACACAAATGCAAACTTATATACACAGCCTAATTATCTAAATCATAAACACCTGAGACAGACAACATGCAAGACAAGTTGATGGGCGAAAGGTCGTGGGCGAAAGGAGACGACTGCCAGAGGGAGCCACATCCTTACAAATCCGGAAACAAACTGGGAACCAGTGTAGTGATTTTAAGACGGGTGATATGTTCACATTTCCTGGTACCAGTTAAAAGGCGAGCAGCAGAATTCTGAACCAGTTGAAGTCGGGTCAGTAATGACTGGCTCAGACCAACGTAAAATGAGTTGCAATAGTCCAGACGAGTTGTAATAAAAGCATGGATTAAAATCTCAAAATGACGTTGTGACAGAAATGGTTTCACCTTGGCCAGTTGTCTCAGGTGATAAAAGCTGGACTTGACCACAGATTTAATCTGAGCATCCAGTTTAAAATCACTGTCCAGCCTTACACCCAGGTTAGTTGCTGTCTCAGTCAGATGTTGTGTTAAAGGACCCATATCAACATGAACAGTGGAACCCTCACTGGGCTTAAATAACAGGACCTCAGTCTTTTTCTCGTTAAAATGTAAAAAGTTGTGCGACATCCATGCTCTGATTTCAGCCATACAATCCAGAAGTTGGTTCAGGGAGTATTGTTTACCTTGTTTCAATGGAACATAAATTTGGCTGTCATCGGCGTAAAAATGAAAAGAAATACCATGTTTCCGGAGAATATGTCCCAGAGGTAGTAAATATAGGGAACACAGAAGGGGGCCAAGTATAGACCCCTGAGGTACTCCACATGTGAGAGGTGTTACAGAGGACTCCACAGAACCCAGACGCACACAAAAGCTTCTCTCTGTTAAATAGGATCTAAACCACTGTAGAGCAGGACCCTGAATGTTCATTTATTAATGAAAAGTTCAACTAAGACACATCAAACAAAATACTGTAGCTTTTATGTGATAATCTTGTCAAAAGTCCTTCCAAACAATTTGGCAGCCAGTCCAAAATAATGTTAATTTATTAATGAAAAGTTCAACTAAGACACATCAAACAAAAT
>JBBPBX010058615.1:0-14411 GCA_038048925.1 Garcialebias charrua | reverse complement strand
ATGACTCAAAGGCAATCAATTTTAAAGATACTGAAAATAATTTTGGTGTGGTGAGTGAGCCTCCACACCATGCATATTTGGTAAAATATACTGCACTATTAGGTGAAGTCATCAGTTTATGACACCCATACCAGGTGAGATTTGAATAAGATGGTAAACGTCCTCATTTACTCTTCGCCTATAGATTCTAAAAGCATGGATTGTTTTTGTTATCTGTTTCAGATTGCAAACGTGCATTCTGATTTTGAGGTAGAGGATGGATTTCCCTCACTGTCATGAATGCTGATGGTGATTGCAGATGCGGCAAGAAGTGTTGGCTGAATAGATGTGACCACACCTACCAGCAACTCTTTTTTGTTTGTTTCTTAAATTAAAGACATATTAATTAAAATATCAGTACTTTGCTTATGTGTGTTTTTGCTTCAGTACCTTTTCTTCCTATGCCTATATTTGTTCATTTATCTTTTAAAGGTATTTTAATATTTTGGCATTTTATTGACAAAATAGTCTGAACATCAAAGTAAAAAATAATTTGTAGTGAACTACAACAGTTTAATATGGGTTTGGATACTTTTTCGGCATCTTTTGTTTGTTCCCTTCTGCAGCGATTGCCACAGTGTGTAAACAGGTATATAAGGGAATTGTTTTAAGCCAAAATCCCTTCATGAAGCAACATGGGCTCAAACATGCATCCCAAGTGTGGCATTGAACCACTGAACATTACAGTTTCTGGCTATGATTTTAGCTAATGTGCAGTAAATGTAGATGTAATTTATGTTGTTATTTTGGTAACCAGTGGAATAAATTAACACTCTGGACCAAAATGAACGCTATAGAAAACTTTTTACCCTTAACCTGGCCATCAGGAACAGGACACTGCCTGCAAATACAACTTGTTACTCGTCCACACCATATATTGTACACTGAAAAATTACCATGAGCATCCCCTAGCAGTGTGGATGAACAACAAACATATCTAACAAAGTTGTGTCATGTCCTCTAAACTGATTTGTCTTTCTTCTTTTAAGGTAAGGGTTGAATGTTGAAAGCCGTCAGTGGGTATGCACCACAGGTTGAACATGATGTAGAGGAGAAAGAGAAAATTTGAAAGCAACTAGATGAAGTAATTGAGAGTATTCCCAGGGAGGAGAGAATGGTGATCAGAATGCACCTGCATGGACATGTTGGTGAAATAAAATGGACATGTGGAAGTGATGGACATGTTTTGAAACAAGGAAAAGAAGCAGGAATAACAAATTGTGGTTTATTTTACCAAGAGGATATGTATATAGTCAACACATATTTTCTCAAGAGGATAATAATAATAATAATAATAATAATGAATTCCATTTATAATGCACTTTTCATTAATAAAAATCTCAAAGTGCTACAAAGTGTAAAAAAGCAAAGATCAAAATAAAATAAGTGATAAAATCAAATAAAATCAATAATAATATCGACTAAGATCAAAGAAGTGGATGTTCTACTCAGTGTGGTACTTCTTGAAACACTCCAATTGTAGTGGCACATCACACTTTTCACACGCAAACCATGTGCGTCCCCCACAGTTTTTGCATAGCTTGTACCTGCTACCAGTGTTGCAGACCCAGTGGTTGAAATGATCAAACCTGGTGGCATCTGTTATCGCCATCTTCTGCCCTGCCTACTTGGCTTTGTTCCATGGCGCAGGAGGAGGGTCTGGGCTACCAGCCTCTGGAAGGAGAGGAGATCTTTCTGCCCACTTTTCCAGGTTCTAAATGAATGAAAAAACAAGCATGATAGATGAATGAATATGCCATGTTTTTGTTCATTTATGAAGCTATTGATGAATTATCAATATCCTCCTTTCTACAGTGTCATGCCCCATATGTAGAATGTTCTGTAAAAGCAACATCATGCTTGAGTTTGTGATGTTGGTCTGGATATCATCACTGTTGCTCTTGTCAAATGAAGAGCACTAGCGATCACCTCATGTCAAACATCACAAACACGATTGTGATATTGCTAAATAACATGCAGCCTTGTGTACCTGTAATAGCACCAGCTGTTCACCATGGCACTGTTCAGGGCCCAGCTGAAGCATGGCCACCACCACTTCTTGGACCGTATGTTGACTCTGTAGCGGCTGACAAACTGGTCATGCAGGTCCACTCCTCCCATGTGTGTGTTGTAATCCTGGATACACTTGGGCTGTCTGACCTTGTCCATGGTCCGTTTTTGTTTGTTCCATCTCTTTGCCTCAGTTTCGATGAACTCCCTTTCCATGTTTGACACCACAGTGACCATGCTGTTGTCATTCCACCTTACAATCAGCTTCTCTGCCTCAACCAGATATTCAGCATTTCCTCTGGGTGTCTTCTTGAAGGTCTTGGGTTCTGTGAAAGGAACCTTGTGGAGCTGAGCTTGTCGCATTGTGCCACAGCTGCCATAGCCTCTCAGGGTCATCTCATCCACCAGGGACAGGGTTGTGAAGAGGTTGTCATGGTAAAACTTGACTCCAGGTGGAACTTCAGCTTTCTCTGCCAGGCCAAGAACCACACTTGGTCCCTGACCAAGTCCAGTTTCCACCAGATCTGTGTGGCTTCCTACATATGGCTAGATCATCAACATATTTTACCTCAGCGAAACACAAGCTAATGTTAGGCTAGCAAAAAAATGATGTTGGCTAGCAAGAGAATGATGTATGGAAGCGAATAAAAATCTTAGACACACAGGCCTTGACTACATAATTTATTTTGCTAGGAAGAGTATCCTTAGAAGACTAAAATAAGACATTGCACATCATTTTACAATTTGAAATAAGAAAATTAGGTGCAATCCTGCAGACAGTGTTTTCCTGTAGTTAGCGACAAGCTATGTGCCCATTGGCAACTTTTGTTGCCACTTACAAAAAGACGCCCATGAACAAAAAAATATTTATCCTAGGTACAATTTTTGTGGAGAGTGTTACTGTAGAGACTTGAAAGATTAAATAATTATAAAAATTTATGGGGGAAAACCATAAGAAATGTTATGAAAATTACCTTTTTCCAGGACGATTTGCATATTCCATGTCTTCAGCCGGATGGCCCAGGAAACATGTGATATCATGCAACAGGAAGCACTTGGAAACATTTTTTAAAATCAAAACCTTTGTCTAAGTTGTCTACTAGTTTATAGGTGGAAAATGTTGCATTAATACATTTTAGATTTATTTACTGAGTGGAAAATGACAGTGATACACTTTGGCAACAATTGTTGCCAGTGGGGCTAGGACCTATTAGAAATGAAAAACTACAAATGTATTTTCCCACTGACAGCAGAAAGTGTCAGGGTTGATTTTAAAGCTGGCAGCCACTGCAAACAGACATTATAGCAGTCTTTATCAGCTTATGGACTATTTCCACAATTCATAATTTAACATCTATATTCTTCACAGAGAGCATGGCTGGACAGCATCAAATGGCAGTGTTTAATAAGCCATTTGGTCCATCCAAACACTTTTTAAAATTATTTGATTATGGTTCAAAATAGTTAGATTTCAAAATATTCAAAATATTATAAATGCCTATTTAATCAAAGTCATTACAGTGTCATAGGCAGCACGGTGGTGCAACTGGTAGAGCTGCTGCCTCTCAGTGAGCAGGTCCCTTGTTCAAATCCCGGTCCAGGGGCCTTTCTGGGTAGAGTTTGCATGTTCTCTCTGTGCATGCGTGGGTTTTCTCCGGTTTCCTCCCACAGACCAAAAACATGCATGTTAGGCTGATTGGTAACTCTAAATTGTCCCTAGGTGTGAGTGAGAGAGTGAATGGTTGTTTGACTCGTTTGTCTCTATGTGGCCCTGTGATGGACTGGAGACCTGTCCAGGGTGTCTCCCGCCCCTCGCACAGTGATTGCTGGACATGGGCACTGGCGACCCCCGTGACCCAAAATGGAAGAAGCGGGTAAAAGATAATGGATGGATTGATGGATGGATGGATGGACGGATGGATGGATGGATTACAGTGTCACATGAGTATTTACATTTTATTATGAATGTAATCATGTAAGGTTCTGTTCACTTTTTTCCAGAAAAATCTCATTTAATTCAAAACTGTTAGAATTAGTTAGTCCAGTTTAGTACAATCAAATTATTTAAATTGCATTAAAGGCTTCAAATTGGATTGTAATGCAATTATGCAGTCTTAATTAATGTTAATACATTTCAACAATGTCCTGATGATTTTTTCTTTTAATATGAAGATGACACATTGGACAAAAAACTAAATAAAACAAATTTTTATAACAATTTTACAATGTGCAATTTTGTGCATTATCATATTTTGTTGCACATGAGACAATATTTTAATCAGCAAATAAAATCAATCAGTGAAGCTTACTAATTCATTTAAACAGCACTTCCTTTACTGGTATTAATACAATTCACCGGAATAAAATAAAATCAGAATCTAAGACAACTAAATATTAAAGAAACATGTAAGAGCAAAGCTGAAATTTTCAACTTCCTGTCAGTTTCACATGAAGTGCCACTACCTTTCAGTTCCCCTTCAGTCAGTCCACAGTGGTGCAACACATGACTATGGGAAATGCGCCCCCGCGCGGTTCACCTGAAGCAATAAAATCACACCTTTTAAGGCAAGTGGGCATCAGCGTCAGCAATGAGGCCCCGCCCTCTTTGCTTAAAAGGGCTGACGCCCCACTAAACAATCTCTTTTGCCCTTCACCTCGCTTCACACCTGAACTTCGTAGGAATCTCCGTGTGACTGGATCGCTCGACCGGAGGTGAGCTCGCTCCCTGCACAGATCGCCGCAGAGGATTTCCCTGCGAGCACTTTGTTTAGTGGGAGGCTAACCTAGTGTTGTCGACTTTGACTTTCGACATTTTTCTGCTGTTTCGCCACGCAGTTTAGCGGGACGCTAACTGCGCCACATGCTACCTGCTAAGCTAACGGAGCTAACAGGCTAGCCACCGTGAACAGCTCTGCGAGAGGACTTCTTCAGACCACGTTTAGCGGGACTGCTAACTGGTTACAACTCGACGTCTTTTCTCGGCCATGGCACCGAAGAAGAACAAAAGGAAATCAAAGAACTCCAACAAAGCCAGCAGGCCAGCGAGCCCCGGCTCCCAGCCCTGCCCTAGCGGATGTGGTTATTCCCTTTCAACAACTGACATCCACGAGGCCTGTCCTGTCTTTTTAGGAATGCTACACACAAAAACAGTGTTGGACTCCCCCGAGTCTTGTCCTCACTGCAATTTGCTACGTGAGACCGTGAGACGGAGGTGCATGGACTTTGTGTCCAAGGCCATGGGCAGCTCCACTGCAGCGCGGGAGCCGATCTCCACCGAAGCGCTCACTCCCACTGCGGAGCTAGAGGCTAACGAGCTGGAGGACAATGGGGGACCCCTTACCAAAAAGAAGTATACTTTAAGTCAAAGTCAAAGTCAACTTTATTGTCAGAACTGCAATATGTACAAGACATACACAGGACCGAAATTGCGTTTCTCTCAGTCCCTCGGTGCAACAGTAACCATCTAAACACTAAAACATTTAATAAACATAAGCATAAAATAGTAAAAAAAGTGTAACACTGTCCTGAGTTTTTTCATAATAGTATAAAAGTATGAAAATTTACACCAACACTGAAACACCAAACACCCCTAAAACACCAAACACCCAATGAACATAAGCATAAAATGAAATAATAAAAGTGTAATACTGTCCTGAGTTTTTGCATAGTAGTATAAAAAGTATAAAACGTATATCTATAAAATAAACTGAAGTTTCTAGCGTTGACATTTGCAAAGAGTGGCACAGCAGCATATAAGTTAATGTACACAGTATATGTATGAGGTAGTTGATGTTGGTATATAGGCAAAGTGGCATATGAAGTAAGGCACATTTGGCATCCTTAGATAAGGCTAGTCAGAGAATGCTGTATATGTATCTGCAGTAGTGTAGATAAAAGTAGTGTAAATGTAAACAGTAATAATAAATGTAAAGCAGTAGTAATAAATGTAAACAGTATTAATAAATGTAAACAGTGAATGTAAACAGTAGTATGACTATAGGCAGTAATGTAATACAAACATTAGTGCAAATATGAGAAGTAGTGCAAACTGAATGAGCACATGACCGAGAGTTTAGTGAATAACCCGTTTGATGACACAGAGTCCAGTGTTAAAATCTTTGTGTTGAGTGATAATGTGTGAGAAAGTTTTTTGTGTTAAGGCAGTTCAAATGGGAGGGGAGGCAGAGCAGGCAGAGTGTTTAGCATTCTGACTGCCTGATGAACAGAGCTGTCTCTCAGTCTGCTGGTTCGAGCCTGGAGACTCCTCAGTCTCCTCCCTGATGGCAGCAGTCTAAAGCGGCTGTGTAGTGGGTGTGTGGGATCACCTGCCATGCAGTGGGCTTTCCGAGTGAGGCGTTTGCTGTGTAAGTCCTGCAGTGAGGGCAAGGAGGTGCCGACGATCTTCTCAGCTGCTTTCACGATGCGCTGGAGGCTCTTGCGGCAGGATGCAGTGCATGCACCAAACCACACCGTGATGCAGCTGGTCAGGACACTTTCTATGGCTAAGTATATGTTGATAAGTATACTTAAGTATATAAAGTATATGTCTCTAAGTGTACTTTTAAGTATACTCGCAGTTTACTTACAATATACTTTTTTGGGACTAAATTGGCCCATTTTAGTATACTTAAAGTATACTAGGAGTACACTTTTTATTAGACTTCCAATGTACTTATAGTGTACTTCAAGTTCATATTTTAGTTTATTGAAGTATACTTAAAGTATACTAGTAGTACACTTTTTATTAGACTTCCAATGTACTTATAGTGTACTTCAAGTTCATATTTTAGTTTATTGAAGTATACTTAAAGTATACTAGTAGTACACTTTTAATTAGACTTCCAGTGTACTTCAAGTTCATATTTTAGTTTATTGAAGTATACTTAAAGTATAACACTAGTATACTTTTCTTTATACTCCAAATGCACTTGTTATATACTTCTAGTTCATACTTTAGTTTATTACAGTATACTTAAAGTATACCACTAGTACACTTTTTCATATACTTCCAATGCACTTGTTATTTACTTCTAGTTTACAGTTTATTTTATCATTTAAGTTAAATTTTTGAATTTCTAAAACTAATACCATGTTGTCATTGTAATTGTTATGTTACACTTGTAAGTTTGCTTAACAATACTTGCACAATACTATTTATATGCTAAAAATTATTTTTTAAAGTATTCTGAAAGATGTGTTTACAAAGTCATAAAACAAGGTCTTGAGAACTTCAATATTTTTATATAAAATTAAGGTGCAGCTCAAAAACAGTTTACAAAACAGCAGCATTTAAAATGAATCCCTTCCAAGTTTAAAAATTGAAAAGGAAAAGGTGCACATTTGCATTTCAAGGTGTAAACATAAAGTCCAGAACACAATGTAAAAATGTGTGCATTTGCTTAAACAAAGCAAAAATAGTGTCTCCAACTGGAAACTGAAGTCTTTCCTTTTCAGAAGGCATCTTCACATCTTTGGGGGGGATAAGAAAAAAAAAAACTTCACCGGTAGTTGTTTATGTTGCTTTTTTTCTTCTTCTTATGACTCTTCGCACATCTTGCATGGTGGTGTCAGGGAACTTTGGCTTGGTGTAGACTGAAAAAAAAAAAAAAAAAAAAAAAACAGAAATTACTCCAATGTTATGTTATTCTATCATCAGTGTAATTACTCTCACATCAAACATATCCTTAAAATATGTCTCTAGGTTTCACGAGTGATAAACAATAACTTATTATTAAAGGGAACCACAATTACTTTTAAACATTTGACTTTATTTGATAAACTTTTATTTTAACTGTAAAAATACTGTAGGGTGGTTTAGTTTTGTACATTTTTAAAATATATTTTCATGTGTTAAAATATACACATGTTAAAATATACTTTAAAAATTTACAAAACTAAACACCCTACAGTATTTTTACAGTCATTGTTTTACAGTTAAAATAAAAGTTTATTAATTAAAGTCTAATGTTAAAAGTAATTGTGGTTCCCTTTAAAAAAAAAAAGTTATGCTCTCAGATATTTTTGATTTAACAACTACGAATAATACCCGTAACCTGCATTTAACTTTGATTGTAAACTTTTTTTTTATAGAGCACATAACCAAATCCAATCTAATCCATATGGTATCAGTGAATGGCATTTTTAGGTGATTGTATCAGAATCTGCATCATAAACCGTGAGGAGCATGGAACATTACAGTAATTTGTTCATAAAACGAGAAAAAACATTAGGAATGTATTTTAGAATGAGTTTTGTCCTACATTATACACTCACCAAGTATCAAGCTTTGTGTTGTCCAAAGGTGGCTTTGACTCCACATCTTTATGAGCCCCCGATTGCCTCCCAGTCAAACTTCAATTGGCCAATAACTCTCTCCCGTAGATGAGCACTGCAAGATCTCCAACCAGCAAGGCTGAGCTGGTAGTCCGTAGAGACTTCACCTTTCGCCTTGGGACTTCTACATCTGGCACAACAGGCATCTGCAAAACACATGGATCTTGTTAAATAATAATAATAATAAATAAAAAGGAGTTTGTTTGGTAAATAAAAAGGAGTTTGTTTGGTAAAATGCTTAACAAAACTCCTTTTTATTTACTCCAATAAAAGACAAACGTAAAAAAAACCTTGTCCCAGGTGGGACGCGAACCCGCTTCGTCTGGTCAAGATACAATAGCATTAACGCTCTAAGCCACGGCGGCGGACATTTTTTTTGGGGAGTTCACGTTGCTTATGAAGGAATCACCGCTCTTAACATTCTAGCTACGCAAAGGAGTTAGAGATTATTAGTTATATTTTAAAACCCTGGCTGCGCGCAACAGTTAGACAATATTAGTTATATTTTAATGACATTCAAGTCGCGCTGAAAGGCGGAAATGGGTGCGCGCTTCGTGGTTATTTACGTTGTGACATAAGCTGATTTGTGATCAGTTATTAACAAAAATTAAACTCAGAAACACTAATATATATATATCCAGCTAACAATTTTTTTTAGCGGAGTCTCCTCTCTTAAAACACGAACACTCCACCCACGTGAAGAGAGCACCCCACCCACTTCCAGAGAACTGCCCACCCACTTCAAGGCGGCTCTGCGGCAAATGCGTAATGAACGCGGGTGGCCCAGAGCCACCCAGGGACGAACTGGACTGGGGAGGGCTGGCCAATGCGAAAACGGCTTCTGATGTCCTTCTGTCCTCTACTGGTTCCCCTCAGGGCTGTGTTCTTTCGCCTCTTTAATTTATTTAGTACACAAACGATTGTTGCAGCCATTTCCCTCAGCGTCACATTGTCAAGTTTGCTGATGACTCTGTCATGCTGTCCCTTCTGAGCAGTGATGACCCAGACCCCGGGCCTGTGATTGGGGACTTCACAGAATGGTGTGAGTCTTCCTTTTTAAAACTAAATGTTTCTAAAACAAAGGAGATGATCATTGATTTTAGGAAAAATTATTCAGTAACAGCTCCCATGGTCATTGACGGTGAAGCTGTGGATGTAGTGCAACAATATAAATACCTGGGAACTGTTCTTGATGATAAATTGACTTTTGACCTCCATGTTAATTCACTTTGTAAAAAGGCCCACCAGAGAATGTATTTTTATCGGAAGCTTTGTGGTTTTAATGTTGATTCAACTTTTATGAGAATGTTTTATTCATGTTTTATTGAGTCTATTTTAACCTTTTCCTTCATCTGTTGGTTTGGACTTTTGACCTGTAAGAACAAAAGCAAACTCTCAGGGATTGTCAGGATGTGCAGCAAAACTGCTGGCATAGACCTAAAGAACCTTGCAGACCTACACAAGGTGAGGTCAGTGAACAAGGCCAGGCAGATTCTGGCAAACCCTGATCACCCACTCCATGACGAGTTCAGGCTGCTCCCATCTGGACGCAGGTTTCTACAACCCAAATGTAGAACGAACAGATTTAAAAACTCATTTATCCCAGTAGCAATCAGGTTTCTCAATGCACAATAATTTTAACTAATTTTAACACTGTTACTTTAATGTTTTATTGTATGTGTATGTGAGTGTATGTGCATATGTATGAATCTGTACACCTATTGACTGCGAAACTAATTGCCCCTCGGGGATAATAAAGGAACTTGAACTTGAACTTAAGCCTATTTTCTATAGCTTTATTGCATACCATCAAGGGGTATCATATCACTTCTCATCTATCTATGTGTGCAATCAAAAGATGTAGAAATAAATTGTATTGTAATGAGTCCCATATGGATCAATAACATATAGTATCCATGCATTCAGTTAATTACCATGTCATCAGGGTCAGACAACACTTGAACAGAGATGGGTGGAGCAACAAGTGTACAGCTGGTGTTGAGTGGATGGAAGCAACGCTGAGATCCGATCGCCACATCTTTCGACTGTTTCACAACTGCTGGAAGCTCTGTAAAAGAAAAAGAAAAAACAAGGGGCAAATGAACAAAAATTGTGTGTCACTATACAGTACAGGATGTTGTGAGACCATTCAAAATTTACATTAGTCATTTGTGCAATGAAGAGCTGAGATATAAAGGAGGAACAGGATGTAGGAGACTGATCTATACAATAAATACAACAATCATACAAGGCATTCTCCATTTCCACATCTGGTTTTAAAAATCAGTGTCTTAATTGCTTTACTCAAACTACTTAGAAATTACCTCTCAAGGACGAGTGGAGGCTCACTTTACCACAGTTCTCAAGGCTAGGTTCTGAGTCCAATCCAGTTGCGTCAGATGGGAGGGGTTGGATTGAAGAGCTGAGAGCAGAGAGGCACAGCTGATCTCTGACTACCTGCAGAGTCTGAATCAAAGAGAACATGTGAGTGAGCTAAAGTCAATAGTGTGCAGCTTCCAACAGGATGGAGGAGAAGAGAAGAAGGAAGACTTCTCCTGCTGAGGGACCACTGGACGAGAGCTCACTCGAAGAGTTCACAAACACCTCTCCTTTCCTCCTGTCACATCAATCAAGTGATGCAGCACATGCAGAGAGCTGCTGTCACTTGTCAAGAGTCAAGAGTCAAGAGTCATTTATTATTAACATTGCACCAATTTTCATCAATACAGCGTGATTATGTATTCACAGTCATCCAGGAGAGGGTTTTGAGTGAGTGTGAAAAGCTGCTGCCTTATCAAAACACATGACATGTTCTTCAGCGCGGCCTTCTCTCATCCGTCTCCAGATGAAGGTCAAAGGTGGGAAAACAGGGAAAGAAACCATGGGGGTTACAGCGTTGATATAAAAAAAATGAATCACATTTTGTCTGCAAGACACCGCATGACCCAGTAAAAACCATATCATAAGCACATTTATGACAGTTATATGTTGCAGGTTGAAACTGAGGCAGGGAGGATCTGTCCATGAAACATTCCGGATGGCATGTGGCAGTGACATGAAGAAAAGTGAGCGAGACATTTTCTTCTAAACATCACTTCATCATTCTCCTTTCTGGCAGCAGTAAAGAGAAGCAGGTGAAGTGTGAGAAAATAAATCAACATCAAGTTATAAAGTTGTATTTTCTTCTTTACTTGTTAAATGCTGACATAAGTGGAGCTCAGGAACTGTTTGGTTCCTCCTCATGCATGTCATGTTTACTTGCAACAAAGGACTGGGACAGGAGCAGCTGCACATGTTCAGGTTGGGCAGCTGCTCTTGGAGACTGAGAACATGTGAGAAATCTTTAGTTTCTGTTCTACATGCATCACTTTGATGCTTCCATCAACTTAGAGACAAATAAAGAGGATTCAAACCTAAAGATTCACATCAACAAGGGGCAAACACCTCTGCTGTGTTACTACTGTTTAGCACCAACCAAAGTCTGGCACTCATATTAGCCTGCCTGTGTGTCTGTTAGTAAAATATCTCATGTACCAGTAAATCTAGGACTCATTTCACTTATTTCTGTGTGACCAGACATTGTCTGCAGTTTATGAGAAAAGCAGCTAAAGAATGGTAGAAACTAAAGCAACGTAGACAAAAATAATCTACTTTTAATCGTGTTTTCTTTGATGCGAGCAATGCCTTGAAAATACCAAAAAGGTCCCTCTGGATGTGGTAAAAGCAAATATTTTTCATTACTGTATTTGAAAATCACTTTTTCTTTTGGTAATAATTTGGGAGTCACTGATTGCTTGCACCTGGTGATGAGAGGCTGAGTTTGAGGACAGGTGAGAGCTGTGCTGCGTTTTACATGGCAGGAGACAGGTAAGCCAAACAAAATGTAAATAAATGTGATTGAATTCAGGTAAGACAAACCAAAATATATTAAATTAAATCAACATTTAATGTTTTGATTAAACATTTGTGTATTTTTTAAATACATAAAAAATAAATAAAAAAACTGTTCATATTAAAGAGGAACTAAACCCAGGTTGAGATGGTAACTCCTTCCCCTAAGCAGATCCAAAATCACCCTCAAAATGGGCGTGTCGAGAGACAAGGAAGGGAGGAGGTAGAGTTGGGCTTTTGTCCACGCCTCCACCAGCAACAACCTAAAACAAATTAAACCTCTAGCCAACAACATACACCAAGCAACAACAAAGGATAAACATGTAGATGTATTTATCTATTCCACCCATTCCATCCAAAACCTAAGGCTCAAGAAAATTGGAAAAAAAGAAAAAAGAAACCGTTTGTCAGGAGTGAAATGTAGCACTTCCATATAAGGTATGAATGCTGCAGGACCTTCTCATCTCTGCAGGGGATTGGCTCTGCTTGAACCACCTTTGTGACATCAGAGTGAGAAAATATGTCACAGTGAGAATCCTAGACCAATAAGAAAATTAAGGTGCAATCCCTCTGTTCAACCCATAGGGGTTACCGTAAACACGTTTTTAGACCGGGGTTTAGTTCCTCTTTAACCTCTAACTGTTGATTCAAAAATCTGGACGAGGAGACGGTGAGTGACTTGGAGAATTTTCTGGACCAGTGTTTTGACAGTTTCGTGATGGGTAAGACAAAAGAAAACACCACGCCCGCACAAACATCTAAGCGCACGCGTTCAGAGAGTTCTCCGGGCGCATCCGGGTCCCCAGAGAAGAGTTTTAAGGAGATATTAGAATCAATTGATAAAAAACTATCTAGTTTTGATGCTAGACTTTTTTTAGTAGAAGTTTTGCACAAAGAATTTGAAAAACTCAGAGAATCCTTGGAGTTTAGTCAAGCCCAAGTGACGTCACTCGCTGCAGAGAACAAAGCACTGCGGGGCGACGTGAAAGATCTGACAGAGCAGGTGACGCGGATGTCTGGTGAAAGCAAGAAATTTAAAGAGTCCATCCTGGATCTACAGAGCAGAAGTATGAGGGATAATCTAGTTTTTTCTGGGATACCGGAGCGGGAAGGAGAGGACGCTGAAGTTACAGTTCGTAACTTCATTGAACATCAGCTTAAACTCCCGAGCGAGACGGTAAGATCAATCACTTTCGATCGCGTTCACAGGATCGGAGCTAGACGATCAGCTAACTCGCGTTCACGGGCAATGGTGGTGAAATTCCAGCATTACAAACAAAAAATGCAGGTTATCAGACAGGGCAGAGAACTGAGGGGGACGGAATATAGTGTTAATGATCAATTTCCAAAAGAAATATTAGACAGACGACGCGTTTTGTTTCCTATTAGGAAGAAATTTATTTCTGAAGGAGCCAGGGCTTCTGTCTCTGTTGATAGGTTGTATGTTAATGGCCAGTTATACAGGGAGCCGGACGTCACTCCGTGGCTCTATTAGATGAACAGCAGGTTAGTATATGGTTGGTCGGCAGGTAGGTTTGGAGCAGGGCTGTTCAACATGCGGCCCGCGGGCCAAGTCTGGCCCGCTGGTGAACTAAGTGGTCCATCAATGGGAACAATAAGAAATAAAAACAAAATAAAAAATACAATAGTTTTTTTTCTTTCTCATAAAACAAAGATATTTATTGATAAGAAGTACTGATAAATAACTCATGAGCGATTGGCTTTTGATGATGGCCCGTGGGGGGTTTAGTTGAACGTCCTGGTTGAATGCTTGTTACACTGGAGGTGAATTAATTGGTATTTGTAAATAAAATTTAAAGCACAGCTCGGTGTCTGCACTGGTGAAGGTAAATGTCACAGTGGTTATTGTTTGATTTTGTTGTTTTTTGCTTGTTTGTTTTTGTTTTAATTTTATCTTGTTTGTCTGTTTCTTTTGACCTCTCTATATCATTTGTTAGCACGCAAGCACAAGGGCAGATATACACTCATGCCAGTTCACACATGTACCTCATAAAGAAAGACATCCATGATGTATATTCTAGAACAATACTTAGCTTATTTCTTAATGATAAATAGTCATCTCTCAATGATTATGTTTGTAACTGTGTTTTTATATATATATATATATATATATTATA
>JBBPBX010058614.1:0-22042 GCA_038048925.1 Garcialebias charrua | reverse complement strand
ACGTAATATCGTCGAAGACTGGCTTAACCGCGGTGTTTTGCGATATTTATGACTGTTTTAGAACGTTGAAAAGACCGTTCCACGCTTTTGTTCGACCGACCGCAGGTCCGTGAACACACCGCTCGAACGGCACGTCACTAGTGGGTGGCGTTAGGTTTGGAAGACACAATTTCCCATGAACACTTGGGTTTTAGAACTACAGTTCTGTCTTCGCTGTGATTGGTCGATTACGCTGTATGTGTTGACGCATGCGCAGTGGGTGAAGCCCCGCTCCTCGTCAATTTTCACTTCAGCTGCTTGTCCCAGACGAGTTTCCGTGCTTGTTTGTCCATTACTGTCATTGAAAAGACTGTTTAAACGCGGTGTTTTTGAGATTTTAATGGGTGGATTGAGTCGGTTGCTCTGAGACTGCCGATCGCCATGTGACCAGGTCACGTGACACCGATTTTGCCGGTTTTATGAGGACCGACCTTATTTCTTTTAAACGCAGTTTAAAAGGTTTCACAGTTCAACCGATTTTGCTCACATGATTTCGTTTTTGTGAGCCTGGGGCTCTGAAGCTGTACCACGTAACGCTTTGGGTCTGTCTGCTTGATGCTTTTCATCCGTGTTAGATGTCTGTGGGCTAAAGCTGCAGCTTCGCTCACTGGTGATAACAGCGCCTCTATAGCGGTCAGATAGAGAAATTACAGTCGCTGTGATAAACTCACTTCCAGCGCTGTGCCCCCTGCTGGTTACTAGAGAAGACGCAGTCTTCCTGTAATGTGTACATGTTGAATGTTCCTGTTTTAAACGGGTAACATTTTGAGAATATTGTACACACAGCACCCTTTCATTTGATTTTCACATATAATCAAATGTTGATGGCAGAACAGTTACACAGATTTTAATACAGACATGTCTGTTTTTGATAAGCCTTGACACTCTTATCATCAATTCTGTGCAGAACTAGGTCTCTGTCCCTGTGTTTTTAGACTGCAAGTTTAAAATAACACACAGGAGGCATTTTTTGTCTTGATTTTCACAAAATCACACGAAAAACAGCCAATTTTGTTTGACCTTGTAACAGGTCGACAAATTACTAAACATCACTGATTTTTATTTCATTTAACATCTTGGATGTTTTCTGAGCAGCTCATACACTTTGCATATTTGCAAGCTGCGAAATGAGACCCACTTTATTTGATTTTTCACAGAACATCAGTACAAAGATGGACGTTCAAACAGGTGAACCACCTGAGGAGGCCTCTTGTTCTGTGTATCCTAGATGGATGGATGGGGGCCTTGGGATTCCTGCCCGTGCTTCCTGCAAAGTGGGGGAATCTGTTTCATCGTATGCTAATTACTTAGCTGCTAGGAACGTCCGTCAGGATAAGTGGGAAAATCCCCTGTCATTCTACGACAGGCTAATCTCGGTCTACTCCGGGGGAAAAACTGTCCCTGGATTAGAGGAAAATATGGAGTTTAAACGTCTTTTCATTATGAATCTTATGCCTTTTCAAATGAAATGTGTTCATTTCAAGGTTGATTGCAAAAAAGATTCCATGGAAGTGATAAGACAATATGCTACGTCAGTTTTTGAGGCCGAAATACAACCTAGGATACCATCAGAGGTTTGTACAGGTCAAAAGGTCACATCCCACTCGCAGGAAGTAGTAGAGGTTCCCTCTCCTTCAAAGTGCGAGAGGTCACAGGTTTTTCATAATAACATACAACAGCATGGTGCTACGAGCTGTAGGAGTTCTGAACCCCCTGCCCCTCAGGTTGAAAACCTTGAGAGGAGCAGAGAACCACACAAGGTAGGTGTTCGCCCTCCAGATGAACCCAGATGGTCCGGATCGAACCAAAAGAGTTCTCTCATGGATCTCACTGTGGGTGAACTTCGAGAGAAGTTGATGTCTGGGAACCGTGACCCTTTGAAAAATGGTCTGTCCCGACATGTGCCCCCGAGAAGCGGCCCTCCTGCCCCTGCCCCTCGAACTGCACAGTTTGAGACATGCAATGAGTCACACATGCTCCAGATTATGGAAACGGCGCCTCCGCGCGAGGACGTGACTGAGGTTGTGGTTTGTTTGTCAAATGATTTGAATGTTACAGTGGTTGACCAAGCTGACACAACGTGTGACGTTGTCCTTGATGATAACACAAACAACGTTGTTCATCCTGATGAAGCGACGCGCAGCACTGTCTTTTGCAACAACTCAGTGCACACAGTTGACAGCAACAACGTCAACACTGACATAAATACTGACAGCATACAAATTGCTGAAAATCCGCATCCTGAAGGTCATGTGGCAGACTGCCATCATGATGCTGACAGCGACGATGATTACACGGACGGCGTTACACGTACTCAGAGGCGTGTGCTTAAACCTAGAAGGTTTCTGTGTAAATTTATGAGAATGGGGCACGCTAAGAAAGCTTACCTGCCACTCAGACTGGAAGGGGTGTTCTCGCGAGAAGCACTCCTGGATAGCGGCTCAGACGTGACTATCATGTCGGCCGAGCTGTTTGAGAGGCTACGGACCGCCGCTAACAGTGTTGGCAGAGTGATACCCCAGACAGAATGTGCTATAGAGTTGCGAGGACTCTCGGAAGTGGGAACAACCATGACAGCTATTGCCATGGTTCACATGCAGATTGGCGAGACGACAATTTACCATCCGGTACATGTGTCTACAGTGAACTCCATCCCATTTCTGGTCGGCCAAGATTTTATAAGTCGCTTTGAAGCGATTATAGATTATGGCAGTCAGACAATGTGGGCCACAGTGAGAAGTCCGCTGCCAATCGAGGTACCTCCCCAGGGTCAGGACACTGACTGTCTAACAACAGGTACCGCTGAGGTCACATGGGATTCCCCAACCGAGACCACAGACCCGGTAAGTGAACCTTCATATACAGGTGAGACAGAGGAGACTCAACAATTTGACCAGACTCTGGCCCATCACGAGGACCTCCTCTGCGAGCTGACACCTTCAGCACTCCCTGACCACTTCCTACCACAGGTAGAAGAGGGTGTGGTGATCCAAGGGTCCCACACCGTTGACGCTGTACTGTCCTGTGGGACAGGTAATTCGGCAAACAGCCAAGCTTTCAGTGAAGTCTTGGTTCAAGGACATCTGAGCCCACAAGGTGACAGTCTACAACACTCTGACAGTCACTTGGACTTCATTGTTACTGATTTTGAGGACCCCTCCTTAAACAAAAGGGGGGCAGACTCACACTTCCTACCACAGGTAGAAGAAGGTGTGGAGATCCAAGAGTCCCACACCGATGACGCTGTACTGTCCTGTGGGACAGGTAATTCGGCAAACAGCCAAGCTTTCAGTGAAGTCTTGGTTCAAGGACATCTGAGCCCACAAGGTGACAGTCTACAACACGCTCTGACAGTCACTTGGACTTCATTGTTACTGATTTTGAGGACCCCTCCTTAAACAAAAGGGGGGTGAACCCACACTTCCTACCACAGGTAGAGGACGGTGTAGAGATCCAAGGATCACACACCGAGGACGTTGTACTGTCCTCTGGGACAGGTAATTCAGTTATCATCCAAGCTTTCAATGAAACCTTGGTTCAAGAGCATTTGAATCTAGAACTACTCAGAGATGACATAGTTCTTACAGACTCAAAGAGCACCTCTTCATTCATGAAGTGGGAAGACATACTTCACAACGACAGAGACACGCCTGCGACGGCGCCGACGGTTGTGACACACCTGCATTACGCAGAACGTGGTAAACGTACAGAGATACGTTGGCCGAGACCTATAAGGTTCCTGTACAAGGTTCCCCATAAACTGCGCGAACAGCTTAAACTAAACAATGGCATCCTAACTCGTGCCCGTGGACGGACGTCCACACCCGTGCGCGTGGTCCCTCATGACCACAGGGGGGTGATGTTAGGTCATGCCCATGTCAAGGACAAAGTTTTCAATAACCCCACAAACGACAAAGAGCTCGCAAACTCACAGACTTCATGGGAAAATAAGGTCGTCCAAACACAGGTTAGTAAATAAACTAATCAGTTTAGACTGTATTTCTCGTGTGTGACACATTGGAATCTGACGACCAGAGTGAGTTTGACGTAGTGAAACGTTTTTAGTTGCTTAATTGCTACTTTTGTTGTTATTGAAGTTGTTATTGTTTTCTGAACACTCCCAGCCAAAAGAGGTTTTGATTGTTGATAAGTTGAAGACTTAAATGGATTTAACTATGCCAACATGCTGTTCATTTTGTTAAAGATCTCAATCTTTGAAGAGTCATAGTAGATTAATACTACTTAAGGTACTATAATCTACACTGATCTCCCAATCATTTAGGTAGAACCGATTCGATCGTTTCTATTCTAGATCTATTCATTTTGATGAGTCTCGCCATAGACTTCAAAATTTATAGGGATTACCAAATCTTGCGTCGTTCGTCTAAAAGACAACAGACATTTAGACCAAACTAGTTTCATTTTTTTTTAGTTTAACCTAAACTAAATAATGAATGGAGGAATAGTTTGAAAGAAGAGGCCTTCGTTACAGAAGCCCTCCACATTTCTATAGGTATAGATCCCTATTTCTGATTTTTACAGCATTGATCCACCCCTTAATTGGTAATTGTAGCTGATCTAATCCATGATAGCTTACATACCAGGTGCATATAGGTAAGGCTTAATGTAGAATCCCAATCATAAGCCCACCTAAAACCACATAATTGCATGACACATTGAACCAGGGTGGCACCGACTGGAAGCCATCCAGCCTGCAACCTTCGATGTGGGGACCTGCTGATCCAACGTTGGTCTTCAACCTTCATCCAAGGCCGCCTCCTCTGCTTCAATCGAGGGATCCCCTCTACATGCTGATTAAAAACCATTCTTGCTGATGAAATCAATAACCCCCATCGTTGTGGATTTACCGTTGTGGATTATAAGACTTTGTTTTCCAAGGGATCACAGACTCAGTTTTCCATGGGTTAACAGACTATGTTTTCCAAAGGATTGAAAGCTTACCGCAAAGGGATTACCTACGAACAGTATGGAATTTCCAAAAACATTATGGGAATATATTTTTGAACTTTCTTTTTGATTTTTTTTTTCCACTTGCTGGATTACATAGAGGTCAGAGACATTCGGTGGTATCCTTTCGTGTTGGAACTCATCTCCAAGGACAGGCGATGACTTCCAAAAAGGGGGACTGTAGTGATACACCTAACCTCTGACATTTTAGGCTTGACCTTCAAGTACACCTCTCTGCATCTCTTTGGAACTCTCAGTGTTACACCTTCTTGAAGCCTTCAAGGAGACGAGTAAACACTATTTTGGTTAACAATTATTATGAATTAATGGACACTAATTAATCAGATTGAACTTTCTCTTTAATGTGTGTTAATTCAGAATTGATCAAACAGTATTTTTGTCATTTCAATGATGATTTTACTAAACTGGTATATTTTAAATATGACAAAGTTAAGAGAACATCTCAGAATGATCATGCTTTGAACTGTCTGCTCTAGGCAGAATAAGTGTCGAAAGTTGAAGGAACAATTCTCCGTCTATTTGTTTGAACTGTTTTTGGAACGAAAGAGAAGTTCTAGACATAACTTAATCTTCGGTCTCCCGTCCGTTCTAAAAACAATTCATCTGTGCTTAAACAGAGAGTGCTCTGTTTTCACACCTGCAGGTTTTGTTTTGTCTCCGTGCTGGGACTCAGTTCTCAGCACTCACTGTGTTTTTGAGTTCTCGGGGAGAAGGGAAGACGCACGGACGTTTTTCTCCAAGCTGATGTACGTTCCGGTCATATGCCAACTCGACCCACGTCTCAGCTGAGAGTCGCGGCAAAGCCTTGCTGTGCCTCAACACTCATTTTCTGAAAGAATTTGTTTTCTGAAGTTTTACTTTGAAAGTCCAACCAGTGCGATTGGGGCCTGTTCCTGCCGGTGAATGCGTGCTCCCGCTCGTCTGATCCAGTCATACACGCACGAAGTCCTCTGGACGCTCACTGGACCACACAGTCCGTTAGTGTCCACAAACTTCTCAGTCCTCACCTCGCAAGACGTCTCGTCACCAGGTAAAGAGGCGTTGTCTGTATGCTGCACGTGTCGGAGGCTCAGCCTGATCCGTATGGGAAAGGTGCCACTCTGGTTGTTTCAAATAATTAATTTCAGTTAACTTAGCTTTCATCTTCCTCCTCCTATTTCTTCTTCTCATAAGCTATTTAATATGTTTGTTTTCATCATGGTAAACTTTAAGTAATGTGCCAACAGAAAGGTCCAACTGTCTGTTTGTTTTAATTTGAATTCTTGTCAACGTAGTTATTAAATCAGAGCTAATATCGATACAAATGTTTAATGTAATTCTTGTGATAGTTTCAATAAAAGGTCTATTTTTTGGTAGACCAATATAAGTTGAGTCTAAGCGTGAAATTACATTTCTTGTCTAATCACAGTAAAAACAACTTAGTATCGGAAAAAGGAAGAACTCGCGCTTTGGTGGCAGTTTGTGCAAGATTAGAGTCTGCTAAACTGCGCATCTACAATAATGATGGCTCAGTAAGTGTTTAAATACCTTACAGCATCATTTATTCTATTACAGCAGCACGAACTGAATCTCAGGAAGTCCAACGTTTTACTGATCACATCAACTCTGTTGACAAATATATCCAAGTCCAAGTCAACTTTATTGTCAAAACTGCAATATGTACAGGACATACACAGGATTGAAATTGCATTTCTCTCAGTCCCTCGGTGCAACAGTAACAATTTAAACACTAAAACACTAAAACATGTAATAAACATAAGCATAAAATGAAATAATAAAAGTGTAATACTGTCCTGAGTTTTCCATAGTAGTATAAAAGTATAAAAAGTATATCTATAAAATAAAAAGAAGGTTCTGGCATTGACACTTGTAAAAGAGCGACAAAGCAGCATACTGTACAAGGTTAATGTACACAGTATATGTATGAGGTAGTTGATATCAAGTTCACGCGAGAAGATGTAAAATATGGCAGGTTGGCTTTCTTGGACTGTGAGGTCTCAGTTTCTGATAGAGGATATTTGCAAACTGAGGTGTACCGCAAACCCACTCACACAGACCAGTATTTACAGTTTGACTCCCATCACCCTTTGGAGCACAAGTTAGGAGTCATCAGGACTCTGTATCACAGAGCAGACACCGTCCCCACTAACTCAGGAGCCAGACAGAAGGAGAAATCCCACACAAAACAGGCTCTAGACTCTAGAGCCTGTTTTGTGTGGGATTTCTCTAGAGTCTAGAAGCAATGTTGATATCCTAACTGGGCCATCCTGAAAGCGAGAAGAAACCCAAACAGGACTCCAGCCAGCCATCAGGTGAAAAGAAGGAACCCAGACCCAGACCAGTGGTCGTTACGTATGTTGTGGGAGTTTCAGAGAAACTGAGACGTTTATTTTCTAAACACAACGTCCCAGTGGCTTTTAGACCCCAAAATACATAATGGCAAAGAATGGTTCATCCCAAAGATCCAGTCCCCGGAAACAAACAGAGTAATATTGTGTATGCTGTTCAGTGTCAGGAGGGCTGTGATCAGTCTTACATCGGGGAAACTAAACAGCCACTGGCCAAAAGGATGGCCCAGCACAGAAGATCAACATCATCAGGTCAGGACTCTGCGGTCTACACTCATCTCCACGCCAGCGGTCACTCTTTCAGGGATGAAGATGTTCACATCCTTGATAGAGAGGAACGATGGTTTGAGAGAGGAGTAAAGGAGGCCATCTTTGTGAAAAGAAACCGTCCATCATTAAACAGAGGTGGAGGCCTCCGGGTTCAACTGTCCCCCTCTTACAATGCTGTTATTGCTAGTATCACTCAGCCCTTTGTGAATAGCAAACAACCATCAGGGTGCTAACGATCCATTGTTAGGCTGATGGTCCTCCTTGACCATGTTGGTCAAATTCATATTTCAATGAAAAGATTATTTCAATTCATAAACACCTTGGACCAAATACTGCCCCCAGCATCCTTGTTGAACTCCCCCCTCCCTCCCTCCCTTTCTCTGTCTTCTCCCTCCCCCCTGCTGATAACATTGCTGACATTATCAGCAAGTCCAAGTCCTCATCCTGTCAACTTGACCCATTCCCCACAGTTCTTGTTAAATCCTGTCTCCCGTCTCTGCTCCCTATCATCACTAATATCATCCACTCCTCCCTAACCTCTGGCATTGTTCCCACAGCCTTCAAATCTGCTGCCATCACCCCCATCATCAAGAAACCAGGTCTTGACTTCACCAACTTCAGTAATCTTCGTCCGATCTCCAATCTGCCCTTCATCTCCAAGATCCTTGAAAAAACTGTTGCTAGTCAACTTCACTCTCACCTGTCCAACAACAACATTTATGAAGAGTTTCAATCTGGATTTCGCCCCCACCATAGCACCGAAACAGCCCTAGTAAAAATTACTAACGACCTCCTTCTTGCTGCTGACTCTGGTCTTCTGTCCATCCTCATTCTTCTTGATCTAAGTTCTGCCTTCGACACCATCTGTCATTCTATCCTCCTCAACAGACTAACCTCCATTGGCATCTCAGGTACCCCGTTAGACTGGTTCACCTCCTATCTCTCTGACCGCACTCAATTCATTCAGCTTAAATCCTTCCGTTCCCAGTCTTCCCCTGTCTCCACGGGTGTCCCCCAAGGCTCTGTCCTCGGACCCCTCCTCTTCATCATTTACCTCCTTCCTCTAGGCCACATCTTCCGCAAACACGGCATCCATTTCCACTGTTATGCTGATGACACGCATGTTGCGAATTCAAAAGGTTGAAGGAAGCTCTGAAACGAATGTGCAAATTTTATGCAGGTTTATTGTACATAATAAGAATAAACCTTACAGCAACAACAGACCTCTCACCGAGCACAAGTCCACACACACATCTTCGAAGGCGGATCACGGTTTTATACCTCCAGATGACGTCATCGCCTCATGGGACCAATCCTGGAACCGAACCGCCTTGGAACCGCCCTAGAACTTCCCCTACTCTGTACGTGATCCGTCTCTCAGCCAACAAGCTACCAGCTCTGTATGTCAATCATCCAGTGTTATGTCTGTTGTATGTGCAGGCGTGTAACTGTTCCCTAGTGAAAACAAAGCCCGAGAGAAAAACGTTCTGCCTAGTGTCACATTTCACATTATAAGGCAGAATTAAGTGAATACAAATAATGGAACATAATGGGTGTAATGTAATACTGATAGAAATATATTTCACGCAGCTCTACTTGTCATCAAAACCTAACTCCACCCACCCACCCTCCATCCTCACCGACTGTCTCATTGAGCTTAATCACTGGTTTTCTAACAATTTCCTTCAACTAAACAGCAACAAAACAGAAGTCATTCTCGTCGGTACCAAAAACTCTATTTCAAAATCAGAACATCTTCTCGTCCCCCTTAACAACTCTCTGCTATCCCCCTCCCCTCAGGTCAAGAGCCTCGGTGTCATCCTCGACACCACTCTTTCCTTCACTTCACACATCAACAATATTACTCGGTCTGCCTATTTCCACCTCCGTAATATTAACCGTCTCCGTCCTTCTCTCACGCCCCGCTCCACAGCCATCCTGGTGCACAGTCTTGTGACTTCCCGTATTGACTACTGCAACTCCCTTCTCTACGGCCTCCCCAACAAATCTCTCCACAAGTTACAGATGGTCCAGAACTCAGCTGCCCGTGTCATCACTCAAACCTCCTACTATAACCACATCACTCCTGTCCTGCAGCAGCTCCACTGGCTCCCGGTTAAATCACGCATCATCTTCAAAATTCTACTTCTCACGTTCAAAGCTATCCACAACCTTGCCCCTCCTTATCTATCCGACCTCCTACAAATCTCCATCCCATCACGCTCTCTCAGGTCCTCCTCTTCACTACAACTCCATGTACCCTCTGCCCGCCTCTCCACCATGGGGAGCAGGGCCTTCACCTGCTCTGCCCCTCACCTCTGGAACGCTCTACCGCCCGACCTTCGAAACACCACCTCCCTTTCTCTGTTCAAGACTGCCCTGAAAACCCATCTCTTTAGACTAGCTTATCATTAACTTTACTAAATGTATTTTTATCTTCCATTTTATATCCTTTATGTATTTTATATTTCAATTTGTCACTGATAATGTTTGCTCTGTATTCACTGTGTTGGTTTGTTAAGTGTCCTTGGGTGTCATGAAAGGCGCTTTTAAATAAAATGATTAATATTATTATTATTATGTGAGCAGCTGGTTTCGGCTGTCATCAGCAAACTGGTTGATCCACTGTGAGAGGGTGCTATTTATAAGACTGAGCTGAATACAGCACCTCAGACTGAGGAAGTCTTTCGGACGAAAGACGAAACGTTTCTACAATTTTTTTTTTTTTTTTTGCATTGTTTTGTTTAGTTTTTTGAATGTCCAGAGGACCAGACAGCTTTTTTAGATTTTTATACATGTACCTGGATTATTGAGCATGCATCAGGGTAAGTTTAAATGTTCTTCTGAGCTCTTCATCGAGTTCCTTGGACATTTTTATTGTGGGAGTTTGTTCAACAAGTTCTACTAAAACACAATGTAAAACCTTCTGCTCCACCTAAAAAGTGTATAAATGTAATGATTAAATAAAAGCAACAACTAATTCAAACCTCTGCACCCAATTCTTTTTTTATTTATTTTTAAATCATTGAAGTTGTATAATGCATAACAATTTCAATCTGAGAAAATAAATCACAAAAAGCCAAAAATCAAAATGGTTTTCATGCACACACGGAGTATAAATTCCTGAAGGAATTTTTTTTTTTTTTTTTAATGGGTTCAGTTCTATAGTAGTTCCAAAGGAAACTATGAAATGTTAACAGCAGAGAACATACTCCTATAGAATGTAATATCCAAAATTTTAGGGTTATAAGATAAATAATGTACATTTACTCACGTGCTGCAACAATAAACATTTAAAAATGTTACGTCCTCTGCAAAAAAAAAAAACTGCTCCTCTGTGCTGATTATAAAAGACAGTCACTTTATGTCAAGAGTTCAAAGATGAGTTGATACAAAATGTCAGATGGCTGAAAGCGCCAACACCATCTGGTTAATATGAACTAAACTGCAAAACTGTAGCACATGCGTAATCCCATGTATATTATTGGAGGTATTCACCTCCTACGAGTTCCTTCCTGAAATACATTCTGAAATTGAAAAGTTTATGTTTCAACAGACCACAAGCCTATAATTAAAATCGCATCTCAGAGATGAGGTGATGTTTTTTGCAATTTACTGTTTCAAATTCATTTAAATTAAGTGATTGATTCCTTGCAATTACCTTTAGAGTGATATTACGATCAAACCTGAAGTTCAACAGCAGAACAGCTTGTGTTGACATTTCCTTTTGACTATCAGCACTACAACATGAAATTATCATGACTTTGTGTACCGGTATGAAAAAAAACAAAAACTCCAGGCTATTTCTGTAGAGTTCTAAACCCAAATGCAAATATAGCCACACACGTTTCACAAAATGTATTGAAAATGTGACAATTAAAAAAAAACTTCTTTTTTTAGGTTTTAAGCAAAACTATTAAATTATAGACGTTACCGTGTCAAATCAGCAGTGGGTGTTCTGAGATCTGCAGTTTAGATAGGTTTCCATGCTGGAGTTTACATTTACAGTCTGTAAAATGTCAGATATTTTGTATTAACATGTTGAAAGTGGAGTTTGAACACTGTACTCAATAGGAAAAACATGAACGTTCTTTCAACTGCATGTTTTGTTCTACTTGAAGTTCTCTGCTTTGAGTTTCACCTTCAGTTGAAACGTTCCCCAGTCCCTGCAGTGGAGTGTTGAATTGTTCTGGTAATGAAGCTCTACGGATCTCACGGCTTCCAATTCATCATTATCGTAAACGTAGGAATTACCGTTCTCCTCAAAAATTGATTCAGGTCTCTGTTGGTTTGAGTGACGGGCTTGTAATCTAATTGCAAGCACCAGAGGAACATTAGGAGAGAGACATTTGGAACGTAAACATTTAGTAAATCTTTAAAACGTGGACGTCTTGATCTAATTTCTAGATACAGTCACAAGTTTTTGCTCTCTGTTGATTTTCAGTTAGTATAATACAGAGCTAAAACCAGAACATAAACAGTTTCCTTGTTTCATCGCAATATGAAATTGAAACTTAAGCAGTTTTATTTTTACCTCCGTGGACCTTCACACGCTTCCTGTCGAATGTTGCCAAAAATGGACCTTGAAAATAAAAGCACAACTTCTCAACAAGTTTCTATTTAAAACCATCTGCACAATCTATGATCTATGTTGGGGAGCAAAAGACACCAACCTGTTTCTGGGATATTTTATTTTCAGACACATCACACATCCAAACAGCAAAATAATCCCAGCAGCCATTGAGCACAATAACCACATCAGCAAAGAAGAGGAAGAAGCTATGAAATAAAGAAAAAAATATTAGTAAAGAAAAGGGTCAACCACAAAATAATGCTCATGAACTGTAATGTAACTTACGAGGTTTTGGCAAACTGTTTAGAGACAGTTGTTTGGCGTCTGTGCCATATTGGTTCCACGCGATGCATGACACATTGGTCTGGTTGATTACTGGCACGTGCACTTCCACTGATACTATATTGTTGTTAATAGTGGAAATGGTAGGGTGCAAACTGTGATTTCCATCAATATCCCAGGTTACTGAGGGTTTGGGAAAGGCATCAGCATGACAGAGACACCTTATAAAATCTCCCATCAGGCTGCAGGTGGACTCTGGAAGGATTACTGGAGCATCTGAGAAATCAGAATCAAAATAAGCTTTTTTATCATTGTACCAAAATACAGTGATATTATGTTCGTACAGTCATCCGAACGATGGGCGGAGTGCACATTGCTGCTACTCCTGAGAGCACGGCCTCTTATCCTTTTTAGATAGAAAAGGGGAAATTGCTATGAGAATAGGATGGTGTAATACAAAAAAGATCTCTTCACATCTCGTCCTTATCGGAACATGATTTAAGATATCAAAAAACTCTACCAGCAAGCACATTTATAGACACATTACATCTGCATATGACAACAAGATGGTGAGATTTGTCCACAAAACACTTCCAGATGGTCCATAGTCCTGATAAGATGTTGGTGTCAGCCGGTACAGATCTGATAAGCATTCACAGAATTTCTCGGGGGGGGGCAGACAAAGCTTTTTGTTAGTTTACACATATCCCAGGAGAAATTTGATGTTGGCCTACTTCGAGGCCAAACGGGGGAGTCAGATTCAGCTAAACCTCAATTGTTGATTTTTTGTTTTTTTCAGGCAGACTGTTAGTTCTCATCAGCCTTGAGTCCTACTTTTGATCCAAAATGGCCAGATTTGTGGGCATTTCACTGGTCTGTGCTTATGGGCCCCCTTTAAGTTCATCCCCAACATGCTGGCAAGTCCCAGAAGCCACAAGAGGCCTTCAGTTCTCACAAATCACTTCCATCTTATGGTTTAGCTTGTAAATAAGCTGATTTTGAGTCCTTGAAGTATGAACCAAACAGTCACACAGACTCGGCTGTTTTGCCATGGCAGAAACTGCTGCAGTCGTCTTCTATAATTGCCGATACTATAGGTACCCGCTGGTGCCAAAAAGCAGAAACCCTGCTATCATGATTCCATTTATATAAACATCTTCGACATCCTCCTGAGACAATACAGAAAGGCACATCAGCTTCCAAACTCCACAAGGATCCATGAGGTAGCCTGCCGTGTGCGTCTCAGCAGGGCATGAGGGCTCTCCAGGATCCTGTCGCTTTGTTGAAAAGATTTTATCGATTGTGTTGAAAGTCCAGCTGATCAGATCCATGACAGTAGTTTTTTGTTTTGGACAATGTGTAAATAGGATCTCCGATACACAAGACAAAGAGCAAAAAAGCAGGAGGAGGATGGGAGAGAAAAGAGAAGGCATCCACCTTGCACGAGAGCGAGTGAGGAAATTATCCGGAATGATGGAGTGACATTATAGATTTATGAATACGTAATTAAACTTTGTTAGGTTTTTAAATGTCAAACACTATAATCATCTCTGAGTTATACAAGATATAAACTTGACTGTGATTTAGCCTTCTTAGTCTTTTCATGTTTGCTATCTGCTATAAAGTACAATAAAAGGAACATGACGATGAGGGCTGAGGTGTGTGCAGTACAGAATAAATAATAATAATAATAATAATAATGAATTCAATTTATAACGCACTTTTCATTAATGAAAATCTCAAAGTGCTACAAGGAGCAACAGAATTAAATGACAATAAAACAAATAATAAAACAATTAAAATCAATAACAATATCAGCTAAGATCAAAAGTAGAATCATGAGGAGGTAGAGTATGCTTGGTCGAAAAGAAAGGTCTTCAAGTCGCTCTTAAAGTCAACCACAGACTGTGGGGCTCTTAGACATTCAGGAAGAGAGTTCCACAGGCGGGGGGCAGCCACACTGAAAGCCCGGTCTCCCATGGTCCTTAATTTGGTTCTCGGAATGTGAAGGAGATTGCTGTTCTGTGACCGCAGCGAACGGGTGGATGAGTATGGAATGAGAATATCCTTCAGATAATCTGGTGAAGTTCCGTGTAAGCATTGATGTGTAATGAGAGCAGTTTTGTACTGAATTCTGTAGGCGACAGGAAGCCAATGAAGGTTATGGAGAATGGGCGTAATATGTTCAAATTTACGAACTCTCAACAAGATCCTTGCTGCACTGTTTTGAATATATTGAAGTTTCTGAAGGTTTTTGCCAGGGATTCCAATAAACAGGGAGTTGCAGTAGTCGAGCCTGGAGGAGACAAAAGCATGGACGAGCTTCTCAGCATCGGAAAAAGTTAGGGATGGGCGAAGTCTGGAGATGTTTCGAAGATGGAAGAAGCAAGTTTTAAACAGATGCTTAATGTGATTTTCAAATGTAAGATTGGAGTCCATTTTTATTCCAAGATTAGTAACAGAGGTGGAGAGGGGGATGTCTTGTCCAGAAAAGGAAAGTCTTGTTATAGGAGATGTTTGTACCTGGTGAGGGGTGCCAATCAGTATGGCCTCAGTCAGTAAATGTGAAAGTAGCTTCTTTGAAAGAATGCATATTGCCCACTTCCTTGCAAACCAAAGTTCAATACAAAGCTTTAGTAAAATCTATTTCTCAACATATTAGTTAGATCTGACTGAGATAGCCATTTTGGTGTTTGCCAAGATTGATGATCAGCTGTGGTGGCCATCTAGAATTGGATTTTGTCCACATGTTAATCAGGTATTTTGTGTTTTATTTTTATTGTTAGCCACAATTCAACCATGTTTTAAAAAGTTGTGACCATCAGGGAGATCCTAAAACAGTTTTGATCTATTATTTATGATTTTTCTCCTAGTTGTAGTTGCTTTAAAACACAGGTTGTTTCATACATGTGAACATATTATTACATTGAGTTAATTCTTGAGTTCTATCTCGCAGAAGAAATAGAAATATTAACTTGTGTTTTCATACAGTGAACAGGGAGATCCATCCAGTCCGACTGACCCTCTCCAATGTCGTTTTGAGCCACGCAGGACAGAGAAGTATTTCGTGTGAGGTGGTGGAAGGACATTGTACTCTGAGTTGAATTTGTATTGTTGTTTTTGCCCTTTTGTCTTCTGATCCATAAATACATGCGTGGCTGAGGGTTACTGTTAGCAGAGCACTCTACAGTCACACTGCCTCCCTCCATCACGGCATCCTTTTCCAGCATCAGCATCATCACAGAGACAGGTTTATCTGTGGATACATAAAAACAAGTTCAACAATACAATGAATTCCTAATTATCCAACTCTTGAAATGTTCATGAAAGGTTTTCTTACATAAAATGCTTAGTATTTTCTCTTGGCTGTCTGTGATCAAAGCTCCGAACTTTGCAGAACATCTAATTTTGGTGTTGTGCATTTTATGTGTTGCTCGTCCTCGCAGTATTTCATTATATTGCCAGTGGCCATGTGTTTCTTTGTTGACGTTCTGCAAAGTGAAGTCTTCAAAAAACTGACTTTTGGTCCAAAAAAAGGATGGAGACGAAAATGGGCAGGTGGTCGAAATGCTACAAGTTGCTTCTACAATTTCACCTTCTACTATCTGCTTTTGAACAGACATGATGGGGGATTTTCTCTCTAAAAGACAAAAAAAATTTTTTTTATCAACACTGATGATGCTATGCAGTAAATGTATATTAAACAAACTGGGCACCTCACACTGAAAGGAGCCCAAACTTTCCAAAAAATTATTTTTTTCTTTCTAAAAAAAAAAAAAAAAGATGGCCTCCCTTCTCCCCTTACAGCCATCCTCTCCACACCATTACACTGTATTATGAAATATTTATTCTCGTAATTATCTAGTGGATTTTTTTTAAAATAATAGTACAGAAAGAAAGGAAAGACTGAAAGTAAGACTACAAAATATAAGAAATACTTGTAGACACAAAGAGAGCACAAAAAATAAAAATGATTTTAATTTCCAAACCTTTCCTTACCAACACCGATGGTAACAGTTTGATCAAAAAAATGTTTCGTTCTTGTCGATCCGGGGTTGATCGCCACATACACCTGTAGGTTGTTGTCAGCACTTCTCAAGTTGTCAATCCTCAAGCTGCAGTTTCCCTCAGAAGATTTGCCCAACAACGAGGTCCGTCCTCTGAACTGGACTGCCACTCTCTGAGGCTGAAGTCCATCATAAACTACAGGATAACGTATGTTATGGTACTGGTACCAAACGACCCGAGTGTGAGGTTGTGTAAGACACGGCACAACAACACAGCTCCCCTCCACAGCTGTAACTTTGGGCGGTACACTGATGCTCCAGCATCTCACCTGCTGGAGAACTGAGAGGGAAGAAAATGTAACTTGTGGTTGAGTCGAGTTTAAGATGATATTTTTGTTGATTTTTAGAAAAAGGAATCAAAACATGTGCCTGACAATTTGAATTACCATGAATAGAATAAATTGGGTTTCTACAGCATTTGGATTCGTTCAACAAGTCAAAATGCTGCGGTGGTATGATGTACAATCATACAGAATTATGCATTTTTTATGAATGTGTAAAATTATATTTATATATAAATATATAAATTATAATATATAATATATAAATTATATTTATACTGTATATATATATTTATATTATATATAAATATAAATATAATTTATATAAATGTAAATATATATATATATTTATTATATTTATAATTATATTTAATAATTGTTGGATACAGTATATATGTATAATTATATTTAATAATTGTACTGTATTGTTGTATATTATCTAATGAGGTTGAATCAGGTCCTCTGGATGAATTCTTCTTTCTTCTATGTCTCTCAAGAGTGCTATTTAAATAATTGAAATACTTTTTAGTAAATAAAAATGAAAAACTAATTAAAAAACTACTTTTGATTGATATTTTACAAAAATAATAAACAGTTTTTAACAGTAAAGAGGAACCAAACATGCAAAGAAAATCCATGTTATTTTTATATTATATTCTGTATGTTGGAATTATAAAGTTAAAAATGTGCTTTTAGTCTTATAAACAACAATTGTGCCTGTTTATTTTTTCCAAACAAGAAATGTTTTTTCGATAAGCAGATAGTCAAAATAAAAGCTTTACAATACCAGTGATTATGCCTAACATCCGAAGCAGCCGAGCAGCTCTCATGATGACAAAAATTGTCTCTTTTCACTCAGTAAATCACGTCTAAACTCCTGAAACACATGAAGTAGAAACATTTCAGCACTTAGCTCACCATGACTTTGGATCCCATCATTTCGGCACTGGTTCTGTTCATTTAGGGCACTGGAAACTCTGAAATCACCATTCTGATGCTCTACGATGCGTTTAAACGTCTCTGGTCTGTCTAATCTTCTAGAGGTCAAAGTTTAAACTATTTAACAAGAAAGTATGGTTGATGTAGAAAAGAGGGCTTACCTCGGCAGAACAAGTGCTATGTAAAAGTGTGTGCACTGTTCTTTTACAGGTTTAAGACCACCCTTGAACCACAGATTAGTCCCCCCCATACACGCTGTCTATTGTATTTAGTTTCAAACAGGAAACCAGTGAGATAATTTAAAATTGTTATGTGAACAAGCGAGACTTTCTTTTTTCGTATAGTCTGCTAAACAATTAACACTTACTTGTAATACAGTGTGACAGTTTAAAGAACTTAATTTGTGTCATATGTAAAGTGCACTCAGTTTTACCTTAATGTTTTTTTATTAACTAATTCCAGGTTTTTGCAGACATTTTTTTAATATTACATAAAATATTGTATAATTTGTAGCCATAGAGCACATAACTGCCTTTGTTGTTGGGCCAGCACAACACCCTCTCTAACATGTGCCTTAAGATTTGTTCCTGAGCCTTTCTGTTTGAGGTACTACCCCCTAAACATTTTATGGAAGCTGCACAAAAACAAAAAATCCTGAAAACCACCCAGTGCTCTTCTTCAGAGCATCAGTTACAGCAAGAACAACATTTGTAAAGCTCATCAACAGAAGAAGAAAAATCAAAAGATATACAAGCAACACCCCCCCCCCACACACACACACACACATAAAATACACTTTAATTTCACGTTTTTATATATATGTAAAAAAAAGTTTTATGCTCTTTTTTGGTTTTTACAATTAAAGCCAATTCAGTTTAAAATAAAATAGATATTAATAAGATTGTACACAAAATGTTAACAAAATGCAAGAAAACATATTGAAAACAAGCATTCAAGTAAATAATAAGCATTTTTAGGTTATGTTGCACACTGCTTTTTAAGAAATATACAAAGTACGTTGAGATGAAACAAAAATTGTGAGAAGAAACATTTCCAAAAAATAAACATGATTCTATTGTATTTACATGTGTCTACATGATTTATTTTTTCCTTAGCCTGATGCAAGGGGTTATGGGAGGAGGGTCAGTTTTAATACTGACCTCCTTTTTACCTTAATTTACTTATTCAGATTGAATAGTAATTTCACGGATTCTCTTCTTTTTCAGTTTACCCAATATTTCTGTGATCTTTATGATGGATAAATAAACAGAGCCATTAAGTGACAATGGACGTTGACTTAGTTGGTATGCCAAAGACACTACCATTTATTTAAAATAAATCACTAAATTAACACCATTACACTTGATTGACATGATTTCACTTTCTTTCAATTTAATACGTCAGCACATTTAAATTTAACACAACAGACATAAATACTAGATGTTAAACATATTTAGTCTGAGGGCTCTTTAAACTTAAAATAGTTTCCAGCTTAGATTGAGAGGGGAAAGAGTAGGAGGAAAGATTTAAGAAGAAGTTATCGTGAGCATGATACCAGAGTGACACTTCTCATCCGACTTCTGCTAAAATCCAGGTACGTTTTGTAAACAGCTCTTTACCTTTTGACGACAGCCCGGTAAGAGGGAAGACCTTGTAGCCTTTCAGATGCACGGATCCTTGTGGGAACCAGTACAATACCTTCAAGCAGGGTTCTGGTTTACGTTTCCAACGTCTCCTGGTTTTGCGTTGGTCATCAGAGAATATGTCAGCTTCAGGCCTCTGACTTCAAGATAAACTTATTCCAAGAAGGAATAAACAAAGTTCTTGATCTTACGCTTGTTCGAAGTGGACTCATAACAGCAAGTCATCAGTCCTTAGCTGAAGACGAAGGTCGTTAGCTCTTGACCAAACGTATCCAGCTCTTTGGGAAAGTTCACATCTCTTGGAAGTTCCCAGCAACTCTCTGAAGCGTTCTCGCACAGTTAGAACTTAAAAAGCAGGAACAAAGAGAGGAGTGCACTTGCCTTATCAGGCCCAAGGTTACAGCCAGAGCAGAGGGAGATTTGTTTAGGAAAAGACAGAGAAGCTGGAGCCTTGTTCATGAAAAACAACGGATTAAACTGTCTTCTTATTTCTAAACAAAACAGTCGGGTCTCTGTGACCCGAGATTTCACCTTTAACACCGCAGTGAACACAACTCTTAAAGAATAACACAGCTTAAAAGCACACATCATGAAAATGACAAAAGTTATTCTTTTGATCACATCAGCCTAAAATCAAAGATAGAAATAGTCTCTTTTTGGTGACTATGTTATCAGATTATAGCTAAATGAATGATTTTGTAGTAAATGTCTTGCTTTACTGAAAGGTCAGTAAAGGTCATCACTGGACAGTTCAAAAGTACACAGGTGTCTTAAAAGTGGACAAGGTCATGCCCACTACACTGAGAAGTTCAAATAAACTCAACAACAAATGACACAAAATTTTTGAAAAGCAAAATATAATTTCCACTGACACTAAACTGTCCAAGAAGAGTGTTGCAGAGAAGTACATTATATTAGACTGATACAGGACATGTATGAGGACAGCAGGACAGTGGTGAGATGTGCTGTAGTAACAGATAGATTCAAGGGGGAGGTGGGATTCATCAAGGATTCGCTCTGAGCCCCTTCTTGTTTACTTTGGTGACGGACCGACTAACAGTCAGGCAGGAATCCCCATGGACTATGATGTTTGCAGATGACATTGTGATCTGTGGTGAGAACAGGTGTGACGATGCTTGTTTTTGGATACACGACAGCACGTCAAAATACTGTTTCTCCAATGTTTATTTGTTCTCCTGTAGAAGACAATAAAACAAACATGTCACTTGTCTTCTGTTTACTACAGTTATTCTTCATTTAGGAGGTTTACAAAGCAGAAAAGTCATATTTTTCTTTTATAGTAACAAAACATAACATTTTCTAAATATTCATTCAACCTTTATTTATACAGGCTAGCCTCGTTGAGTCACGGGGACTCATTTACAAGAGGGACCTGTCTCACTCACACCAAACAACCATCCACTCTCACACTCACACCTAGGGTCAATTTAGAGTCACCAATCAGCCTAACATGCATGTTTTTTGGTCTGTGGGAGGAAACCGGAGTACCCGGAGGAAACCCACGCATGCACGGGGAGAACATGCAAACTCCACCCAGAAAGGCCCCGGACCGGGATTTGAACCGGCAACCTTCTCGCTGAGAGGCAGCAGCTCTACCAGTTGTGCCACCGTGTTGCCAAATATTAAAAGCAGTGCAACAAAAGAACAACAATGCCATCTACTGGGCAGTCTAAAACAACAAAAAGACAACATTCAGTTATTACATGAACAAAAACAACAATTTCACATACCTGTAGAAGACAATAAAACAAACATGTCACCTGTCCTGTTTTCTATACTTCTGGCTCCTATTGTGGTGTTCATGAATAATATCTGTTAAAAACGAGTGTTCTTGAATGTTACACATTGGAGGATGTGACGTGTTTATGCAGCACGAGGAGACGTTGGTTTTGACTAATAAAGTGAGTGTTTGCCAGCACACGAAGTCCCATGTATTGGTTCTAAAATAAGAACACGACATGGTGTCAGAAGTGGTCAGTCTGGTACGGTGGCCCTGAGGTGCAAAACACATTAACAAATAAGGCTAAACACTTTAACAAATAGTTCTGAAACAAATTAACAAATTCTGAAACAAATTAACAAATTCTGAAACAAATTAACAAATTCTGAAACACATTAACAAATTCTGAAACAAATTAACAAATTCTGAAACACATTAACAAATTCTGAAACAAATTAACAAATTCTGAAACACATTAACAAATTCTGAAACACATTAACAAATTCTGAAACAAATTAACAAATTCTGAAACAAATTAACAAATTCTGAAACACATTAACAAATTCTGAAACACATTAACAAATTCTGAAACACATTAACAAATTCTGAAACACATTAACAAATTCTGAAACACATTAACAAATTCTGAAACACATTAACAAATTCTGAAACAATTAACAAATTCTGAAACACTTTAACAAATTCTGAAACAAATTAACAAATTCTGAAACACTTTAACAAAGTCTGAAACAAATTAACAAATTCTGAAACACATTAACAAATTCTGAAACACATTAACAAATTCTGAAACACATTAACAAATTCTGAAACACTTTAACAAACGAGAGAATCACACGGAAAGGGAATGTC
>JBBPBX010058613.1:7531-22042 GCA_038048925.1 Garcialebias charrua | reverse complement strand
TAATCATGTCCTGAGAGCGCACACTGTAGCTGCACTCACGCAAAGACATGTAGGAGGAGATGTATGAGGGCAGCAGACCAAGAAGTGATTTAAAGATGAAAATGTACCAGTGGAAGAGTCTGCGTGAGGTTAATGATGTCCAGTTAACCAGTGAATACAGGGTGCAGTGGTGGGTACGATAATCACAACCAGTTATGAATCTTAGTGCACCATGATAGACAACATCCAACATCCGCAGGGTGCTTGTAGGAGCATTCATGTAGAGAATGTCACCGTAATCAATGGAGGGAAGGAAAGTCACAGATACAAGGCGTTTCCTAGCATTCAGTGTTAGACATGATCTGTTTCTGAAAAAGAAACCCAGTTTAACTTTCAGTTTCTTCACTAGGTTTTCCACGTGGAGTTTAAAAGAGAGATGTGAATCGACCAGTATACCCAGATATTTATAGGAATCAACAAACTCAATAGGGACACCATTTGAGGATAAAATCAGAGGAAGATCTGCTGGAACCGCCTTCCTACTTGAAAAAAAACATCCCTTTTGTTTTATCAGCATTTAGGACAAGTTTGAGACGGAACAAATCTGACTGGATGATGTCAAAAGCGGATTGCAGTAACTGGAAAGCCTTAGCTACTGTTTTAGCTCGGCAGTAAACAACTGTATCATCAGCATAGAAATGTAAGGATGCATCAGGGATGCAGTGACCTACATTAGCTATGTAGATTGTAAAGAGGGTTGGTCCTAAAACTGAGCCTTGTGGTACACCATTTTTAACTGTTAAATAGCTGGAAGAAGTACCGTTATGTTGAACACATTGCCTCCGATTGGAAAGATAGTTAGAAAACCAACCGATGGTGTGATCAGAGAAACCGATTTCTGAGAGCTTATGACACAGGATGTTATGATCCACAGTGTCAAAAGCTTTAGACAGGTCTAAGAAAAGTGCAGCACAATAGTCCTTAGCATCCAATGCTTCAACAACATCATTCAGAACCTTCAGAGAAGCAGTTGTTGTGCTGTGTTTTTTCCTGAAACCAGATTGATGGAGAGGTAAGATGTTAAATGAGTCCAGATAATTTTTGATCTGAGAGTTTATCAGTTTTTCTAGAACCTTGGCTAAGATGCAGAGTTTAGAGATCGGTCGATAATTGTTCAGTGAGGTGGGGTCACCTCCCTTCAGCAAAGGAAGAACAAAGGCTGTTTTCCAAGCATCCGGAATGGTGTTTTGGCTTATGGACAGATTAAAGATGTGGGTCACAGGCAAGGGCGTAGATTTCTTCTCATTATTGGGGGGGACCATAAACAGGGAACTTTTTTTAAAGCAATTTTGGGGAGGTCGGCAAAGTTACAGTGAAATGTAATGCAAAATGTACAGAGGGAAGTTTATCCAAACTGCATGCATATACTATGCAGAATAATCAGCAATAATATTGATTTAAATGGCATGTATTTAGTAGTCTTAATACTAATATAATCAGTACAATAGTGACACTCATTACTCTTATGAAAAAATGTAATGTGTTCAATCTGCAGTACAATAGACGACAAATAATGACGTGGCAAAATGAGAATTTTGCAAAATAGGTCCCCTCTAAATATTGTTTAAATTTCAGTTTGGCTTGTATTCATAGATTGCTGTGGTCAGTGTCACTGATAATCTGGTACCACACCTTCCCAAAATCTTAAAGCCTAAACAGTATAAATATAAAAAGGCAAAAAAAGAGATAAATCCACCATTATTCTATGAAAAAAAAGGAAATTTTGATCAGATATGATCAGGCAGTCATGTATTCACATGTATGTAACTATATTATTATTAATACTATAATTAAAGTTGAACCATGCAAATTTGTTTGGATAGAACAAGTAGCCCTTCGTGTCTCTCGGTCCCACTGAAGTAGCTCTCAGTCTCAAAAAGGTTGGTGACCCCTGCATTAAAGTATTTCTTCTCCTTGAAAACTGTTTTCTTTACCCATTTCTAAAGACACAGTTTCCCTTATTGAATTATTGGGGGGGACAGATCTACATTTCCCCAAGATTGGGGGGTCCAGACCCCCCCGACCACCCCAGGATCTACGCCCCTGGACGTCAGTATAACTGGATGATATGAGCAGCCAGCCTTAAGAAATAAGGTGGAAGTTCATCTGGACCTGCAGATTTTTTAGGATCAAGATCATTTAACAGTTTATTTACCTCACTGACTGAGAACGGAGAAAAAGAGAAGGTGTGATTAACAGATGGTTGACTTGTAGGAGGGATTTGATTTGTAGAAGTTTGATTATTAGATAAAGTGGCTGATTTTCCGTTTGTAACTGTGTCAAATAATGAACTAGAAGCAACAAAATGTTTATTGAAACAGTTCAGGATCTCGTGCTTATTTGACACAGGAACAGAGTCAACAAGAAATTGTGATGGGAGGTCAGATGATTGGGGGGTGCCTGAGAGAGATTTGATGGTTTTCCAGAATTTTTTAGGATCGTTTAGATTTTTGGAGGTCTGAGATAAGAAGTAGTTACGTTTTGCGGCTTTGATGGCAGTTGTGCATTTATTCCTTAGCTGCCGAAATTTCAACCAATCAGTGTCTGAGTGTGATTTTCTTGCTGCGGCCCAAAGATGATCTCTCCAGTGCAGGAGATCAGCTAGTTCAGGAGTAAACCAGGGGCTGTCACGGCCCTTTATCCTGAACTGCCGGAAAGGAGCGTGTTTGTTTACAAAGTAAATGAAACTATTATGAAAATAGTTCCAAGCGGTGTTCACATCGTTGTTTAGTAGAATACGTTGCCAATCAAAGTGGGATAGATCCCAAAGGAATGACTGTTCACTGAAACGTTTCAAATCCCTTTTTTGAATTATTCTGGGCTTAGCAGGTGGAAGTTTAGTAGATCTAAGAGCTGCTATTACGGAATGATCACTCAAAACGTTAGCAAATACACCTATACCAGGAAATTTGTGAGGTGCATTTGTGAAAAACAGATCTAAGGTGGAAGATTTTTCGGGACATTTTATGTTTGGTCTGGTGGGAGAATCGATAAGTTGTGTTAGATTGAGAGATAGGCAACATTCCTTGAATTTATCACAGAGGGGGGTCGACTTATTCCAATCAATGTTGAAATCTCCTGCCATAAAAATCTCATTTCCTATGAATTCAGTCAGGGAGGACAGAGCTTCGGGTATTGCGGAGGGGGGACGATAACAACCAACAACAGTTAAGGGCTGACCTCCTTTCAAACTGATGTTCACAGCTAAAGCCTCAAACTGGTTTGCGATTGTTTTTTTAGACGCAATCCTGGCAGCCAAAGAGTCTCTGATGTAAATAGCGACTCCACCTCCCTTTTTATTACGATCACAACGATAGATCTTAAATTCATTGATTGCCAGGTCATTTTTCAAAACAGAATTGTTGAGCCAAGTTTCAGAGATAACGATCACATCTGCCCCAGAAGAAGTGATTAGGATTTTCAATTCATCAAGTTTTTTTAGAAGGCTACGAGCGTTTACATGCAGAAAACGGAGACCTGAAATATTTTTAAACTCATTAGGTGTACAGTAGTTAGTGATTGGCCCTGGGTTGGGCTGAATCCCTGAGATCAATAACAACATTAATATCAGACATTTACTTGACTTCTTTGTCACTGATGTGTAATTACAGGATTTAACAGTATGACATTTTGCCCCCATAATTGAACCATGTGAAACATTGATGAAGACACGATCATTCAGAACCCAAAAACAATGAAAGTTGCAGTGATGGGCAGATCCAGATGTGTTGATAAGATTCAAGTATTCCAGGTAGTCTGAGAACTGAAAATAAGGACAGTAATATGGATGGTGCAGAAAAGTTTCAGACCATAAGGTATCACAAATTAAATGGGCAAACAAATCCGTTGTGGAGGACCAACTGTAGCTTGTATTGTCCCAACTGTAGTTTGTATTGGGCTGAGGAGGGCACCAGCCCCCCTGTGAAGATGAATAGATGCGGCCATGGTCCGCTGGACCTAGAATCAACAGGTAGAAACAGATAATTTGCAACAAATAGATTGCACTGCCAGAAAGACCTGAAGTTGAAGACATGATCCCAGCCTGTTTCAGGTCAGCAGGGAGCAACAACGTAATCAGGGAGGATGGTGACGTCACTGGTCTGGTCCAGCTGCTGCTCCATGCTCCTGGTTTCTGTGACGTCACTGGTCTGGTCCAGCTGCTGCTCTGCTCCGTGCTCCTGGTTTCTGTGACGTCACTGGTCTGGTCCAGCTGCTGCTCCGTGCTCCTGCGCTCGGTGACATCACTGGTCTGGTCCAGCTGCTGCTCTGCTCCGTGCTCCTGCGCTCGGTGACGTCACTGGTCTGGTCCAGCTGCTGCTCCGTGCTCCTGCGCTCGGTGACATCACTGGTCTGGTCCAGCTGCTGCTCCGTGCTCCTGCGCTCGGTGACGTCACTGGTCTGGTCCAGCTGCTGCTCCGTGCTCCTGCGCTCGGTGACGTCACTGGTCTGGTCCAGCTGCTGCTCCGTGCTCCTGCGCTCGGTGACGTCACTGGTCTGGTCCAGCTGCTGCTCCGTGCTCCTGCGCTCGGTGACGTCACTGGTCTGGTCCAGCTGCTGCTCCGTGCTCCTGCGCTCGGTGACGTCACTGGTCTGGTCCAGCTGCTGCTCCGTGCTCCTGCGCTCTGTGACGTCACTGGTCTGGTCCAGCTGCTGCTCCGTGCTCCTGCGCTCGGTGACGTCACTGGTCTTGTCCAGCTGCTGCACCGTGCTCCTGGTTTCTGTGACGTCACTTGTCTGGTCCAGCTGTTGCTCTGCTCCGTGCTCTTGCGCTCGGTGACGTCACTGGTCTGGTCCAGCTGCTGCTTGGTGATTCTGTGCTCCGTACCATGTGAGGCCACCTCCGTTTAAAAACAACGAGGCTGAGATCCGGTTCAGTTCTAATCACCCAGCTGCTCCAATCAGATCAGCTACACTTCAAAGCAGTCGCGCGTCCCTCCAGCTGAGCACAACGCACGCACGCGGTTCCCACCGCGTTCCCACTGAGTGAAAGGTCCTCCTCTTTTGGGTAACGGCTCACTCAGAGGCTGAGAATAATAATAATAATAATGTCACATTTGTCATCTGTGTATGTTTCCATACAAGACGAAATTAGTCTCTGCATTTAACCCAACCACCACCAGGTGGGGCAGTGGGCAGCTATTGAAAGCGCCCGGGGGGCAATTTGGGGGTGAGGTGTGCCGCCCATAGACACCACAAGGTATGCCGTGACTGGGGTTCGAACCTGGGTCCTTCGCGTCCCAAGTCGGTTCCCCTACCTCTACACCATCTTGGCCCCCAGAATGGCTTTAATGTAAACAAAGTCCCCCACTTCGGCCAGGTACACCTCCCCCCACACCACGATGCCAATTCAGACAAAAGGCAGCAGAAAAATTCCTTCCTGCCAGTTCTTGTTTGAAACCAGATAGTTAAACCACAGTTCTGTTCCAGATGAGAAATTCAGCTGAGGTCCAGAAAGGGAGGAGGAGAAGGGGAAAAAAACACAGAGGCTTCGTGGAGCAGCAGTTCCCCAGCTCGAGGGCTCACCTGGTCGGCGAGTGCGCTCAGAAACAGACCGGTGGGTTGCAACGGCCGGTCCTGGACCAAAAATAATCTTTTGGACGGTCCCGTGCGGCTCTCTGAGTCAACTGAACACCGAATTTGGTATGATGATGGACCAACTTTAGTCCAATTCGAAAAACGGGTCAGTTTGATGGTAAAAAATACTACAGAGAGCCAGAGGGAGATCACGTCCATCAGCTCACCGGAACCGGAAGATAACTGCAATTAACTGCAATTAAAATAACTGCAATTACATGTTTCTGGTAACTGTTGATCAGTCCTGTCCACCAGCTTGGAGGAATTTTAGCCCATTCCTCCGTACAGAACATCTGGATGTTTGTGGTTCCCTCACATTAACTGCAGGTTCAGGTCCTTCCACATCATCTGGATTGGATTAAGGTCAGGACTTTGACATGGAAATTCCAAAACATGAACTTCATTATTCTTGAACCATTCTCTGGTACAACCACTTGTGTGCCCAGGGTCATTGTCCTGTTGCATGACCCACCTTCTCTTATATTCAGTTCATGGACAGATTTTTAACATTTTCCTTTAGAATTATCTGATATAATTCAGAATTAATTGTTCCAGCAATGATGGCAAGCCCTCCTGGCCCAGATGTGGCAACACAGGCCCAAACCATGATACACAGATGCAGTGGTGGGCACAGACCGCTAGAGAGCGCTAAAGCGCTAATCCGCTTACAATGGACCTAAACTTTTTGTCAACGTTTTTGTGGTTTGACTAACTTTTATAATTCATAAGCAGATTTGTGCTATTTTTATTTAAAATGCAGTACAGCTAATAACTAATTATCTATCAGTAAAAACCAATAAACTTATTGATGGAGATGTTCAATATTTATCATCTAAAACTAATTACTCTGACCCAATAATTATAACCCAGCTCACTTATATCAAATATTCTCTGTTCCCTTTAAACACTTATATTTGATAGTACAAACATGTTGTTTGCTTTTGTCTTTGATACAGAAAAGACAGTCTTACAGCCTTGACAATGTTTGGATTAGATGTTCTTGTTTGATCAGAACCATGACTTGTTTGTTTTATCTGTAAGACGTCAGAGCTTGTCAAACTCCACCTGCTTCTTGTTTAAATAGCTTGTCATGTCCAGTACAATTCGGAATTGTGCTGGACAATGTATTTGAGACCAAACTAAGTTTCAAAAGACATTAAAAAGCCTTCCCCTTTGCAAAGTTTGTTTGTCTGTTTTAACACTGTTCTCTTGTTTATCTTGTGTGGTTTTTATTAAGGTAACAGGGGTTTAAAATCCCCATCACTTATTTACAAGCTCTTATGCTGGCTCCGTAGATGCTTGTTTTACCTTTTTCCCCTCCCTCACCGTAAAGAGCAGAGAGGAGGGAGGGTTGGAGGGGGAGGGAGCAGAGCGGAGAACAGACTCGGATCTACCATGTGCCTGAGGATCCCATTTCAGCAGGGGTCCCGGCCCGGCCCCGTCCCGGCCAGTCACCTACATCCCTAACATTGATCCTGCTTGTTAATGTACATTTAACATAAAAATAATTATAGTTACAATGAAAACGATAATTAAAAACGCAATACAAAAACCGGTCGATTTCTTTATCCCCCTACTAAAAATGGACTATTCCATCTTCCGGGTCAGAGGTGAACTCGGAGGCTAATTCTGTGGCTAGCTGATTGTGCTGGGTTTCTTGGATAAATCCGCAGAGAACCCCGTTGTTTCAAGCCAAATTAACGTGGCCGGGGGATTTTATTGTGTGTTTTGTGTCGACCACTCGACGGTGAGTCGTTAGTTTTATGTATTTTAGTTACTTTTCATTAAATCTGTTGACTGCCTATAGAATGTTGACATCTTCCGGGTCAGAGGTGAACTGGACGCTAACTCTGTGTCTAGCTGGTTGGTTGTGCTGGGTTACTAATGGATAAATCCGCAGAGAACCCCGCTGTTTCAAGCCAAATTAACGTGGCCGGAGGATTTTATTGTGTGTTTTGTGTCGACCACTCGACGGTGAGTCGTTAGTTTTATGTATTTGGGTTACTTTTATGTATAAATGCGGTGGCGACACACCCGTGTATTTGAGATTTAAAAGTGGTTTTAGGGATTAAAAGATCATTCTCTTTTTTGTTAATTTCGTGGCCGAATAGAATATATGTACGTAAAGTATTAAATAAATCCTTTGATTTTTGTAATTTCATCCTTTTAGGATCATTTTAGTTACTTTTCAGTTGGCAATGTAGTGCAAATATTGCATAACGCTGCCGGCTACCAATTGTCGAATATAAATAGCGGATTAGATTAGCTTCCCCTAATTTTCATAAGACATTTGTGCTTTTGAAATTGTGGACCTAAAAAAATTAATAAGCGTTTTAGAAATTGTGGAACTAATTTTTTGATTAGCGTTGCCCACCACTGCACAGATGGGATAAGGTTCTTTTTTTTTTAAAGTTTCTTATGCAGGAATGCAGCATTTATTATCTGGGTGTCCACAAAGTTCTTAACTAAGTCTTCAGCTTTGAGGAGATAAAATACCAGCAAGATTCTATTCTATTCTATTTTATAACTTATAAGGCTATCCAGATAGTGAGCAAAATATCTTCAGCTTCGTAATAGAAGTCCAGTTGTTTCTTTTAACCTTTTTCCCCTGATTGATTGTGACACGGATGACTGAGAATCTTTACCAGCACATGTCCTCTTTAGTACAAAGGAAATCCAAAATGTTGCTGGGAGTTTATAGGAGACATTATATATATATACTGTATATATATATATATATATAGTATATATATATATATATACTGTATATATATATATATATATATATACTGTATGTATATATACATATATATATCAGTGGTGGGCATAGACCGCTAGAGAGCGCTAAAGCGCTAATTCGCTTACAGTGGACCTAAACTTTTTGTCAGCGTTTTTGTGGTTTGACTAACTTTTATAATTCATAAGCGGATTTGTGCTATTTTTATTTAAAATGCAGTACCGCTAATAACTAATTATATATAGTATATACTGTTGGACTCCTGGCAAAAACCAATGCAGACATGTTCCTGTTTGTAGTTTTCTACATTTGCCTTATAATCTGTCTGTTTTTAGCCTGGTTAAAACCAGACCCTTGTCCTTCACTTCGCTTTGAAATAGGGTCTGGGATTGAAATGATAAAAAATCGAATTTTATCTCAAATGTTTCATCTAGGCCAACAGTCAGTAAATTAGAGCCATATAATTACACACAGGTAGCAGAAAAACTATCCACCGAGTGGTTTCTGAGCTATTTATCTGATAGCCTGGACCTCGCCAGGCTAAACTAACAAAACTCCACCTTCTGTTCTCTGATTGGTCCGGTCAAAAATCGACCGGAGAAATCGCTGTCTATGGGAGAAATCCCAGACCCTAGTCCAAAGCGAAGTGAAGGACAAGGGTCTGGTTTTAACCAGGCTAGTCTGTTTTGCTACTTTGACATCTTTGTTTTAACTTGTTAAAAAAGTATGCTTCTCTTATGATTGTCTATTGTTGATTGTCCAAAGAAAATCTACTGTTGCTGTTGTCATCATTCTTTAGTTTGTTGCCAGGTCTCTCTTGTAAATGAGTCCTTGACGCTCAATGAGATTAACCTGTCTAAATAAAGGTTGAATGAATATATTTTCAGTTTTTCTCCATTCGCTCTTTGTCAAATTAAGAATATAATTCAAAATCTTACTTCTAACCTACAAAACTCTCAACAACTTAGCTCCTTCTTATATTACAGATATTATTGTTCCATAGTTTCCTAACAGAACATTTCACTCTCAGACTGCATGGTTACTTGTGGCTCCTAGAGTTTCCAAAAGCAAAAAAGGAGGCAGAGCTTTCCATTACGAATCCAAATCAGTTCAATTCAGTTTATTTATATATCGCCAATTCACAACAAAGTTGTCTCAGGGCACTTTACAGAAGCATTCACATATTGTACATAGAAAAACCAACTAGTAAAGTTCTCTATCTAAGGAATCCAGCAGACCCATTGAATCTTCACTTCGTTGCAGTCTCCCATCCTGACCAAGCACATTGGTAACAGTGGAAAGGAGAAAAAAAACATTTTAAAAAGAAGAAACCTCCAGCAGAACCAGGCTCAGGACATGCAGCCATCTGTTTTGACCAGCTGGGTTTGAGAGGACAAAAAGGAGAGACAATTGAACACAGAATGGTCGGTCCAGATGTAGGTGCAGGTGTACCTGAAAGACAAAATGTCAAATATAGAAAAAATAATGACAAATACAAACAGATTGAGAAGAGTAGGTAAAGACCGTGTCACGATCCGGGCAGGAGCTAGATTCGCTGGAACGCCAAGGCCGATTCTAGCTGGAATCTGGGCCGGCCTGCATGGAAGGATGGACCCAACAGCAGGAGGACCAGATGGCTCGGAGAGACAAAAATGACAATTAGTGAACTGCACTAACATCACACAGGATGAATTGCTGGTGAGGCAGCAAAAACTCACCTGGGGCCTCATGTATCAACCGTGCGTGCGCACAAAAAACTTGCTTACGTCACTATCCACGCAAAACCCCGTATGTATCAAAACTGAACTGAACGTGAATATGTGCGCATCCAGGTACATTTCCACGCCAGCTCCCGAGCAGGCGTACGCACGTTTCTGTGGTTCTTGTTCCTTTGGCGACACTTACAGGTGATTCAGAGAAACTGAAGCCCCACAGTCTGTGGTTGACTTTAAGAGCGGCTTGAAGACCTTTCTTTTCAACCGAGCATACTATACTCCTCATGATTCTACTTTTGATCTTAGCTGATACTGTTGTTGATTTTAATTGTTTTATTATTTGTTTTATTGACATTCAATTATGTTGCACCTTGTAGCACTTTGAGATTTTCATTAATGAAAAGTGCGTTATAAATTGAATTCATTATTATTATTATTATTATTATTATTATTATTATTATTATTATTATTATTATTATTATTATTATTATTATTATTATTATTATTATTAACTGTTCATGATGTGAAAATGATTAATATTCCCACCAAACACACATGATAACAATTATTACATCCACATGGACGCAAATAAAGGACGCGCAAAGTTGTGCAAAAAATACATTTAACAGGAACGGATTCAGCCTTACTGGAGGATATAATACATAGTGTAACACGCAGATCATTTATTTATAAACAGATATAATTTTCTGATCTATGATATGGCTTATCAGCCGTTTTCAGGAATAATCCTTTTTCATTTTGGCACTGCTGCGCTCTGGAGCACAACGCGTGCAGAAGCAGCGATCAAACTGTTCCTGAGCTTTCCTGAGGGAGCTGGCAGGTCGATCGGGACTGTGCCAGTCCAGCCGGATCATGTCCAATAGAATGGTCTCATCCATATGATTCCAAAGGCTGAGTGGTCGCGGTTTGGAGCGCGCGCACCCTCGCCGGTGTTACACGGCAGTGGAGGTGTTTAATAATCTGCGTTTATTGTAGATTTCTCCAAAATGACACGTGAAAGTACACCATATATAACTTGTAGGAGAGTGAAAGCTTCACAGACAAACAGATGCGCACAAGGCTGCGGGGCGCGCAGCGTTTGGAGACTCCAACATCACGTCATGTCATGAAAACTCTCCACTGAGACGCACAGACTCGTTTCTTCATATCATCTATTAAATAAACAAAGATCTATGTTCAACCAAACATCCAAGTTCCTCTGTGTTTACAGTAATTATGGTAATAAACTCGTGCGCAAAGTTAATATTTTCACTCAGAATGAATGGATGAGCCGGTTGCGCACCAAAGCAGGGTGCGCGCACACACTAATACCGACACACAATCACTCGTTCTTTGTGTGATAAACACATTTTATTACTATTCTTACTTAGGATTTATTTCCCCACCCATATTATATTAAATTCATTATTTTCCTGAATCTAGAAATCATTTCTGATCGCGCAGGGATCAAACAAACATGTCCTTCACACATGCAGGAAGTAATTTGCATCTGTTTAACATATGTAAATGAAGGCGTGTCAGGGGAGGTGTCTCACGTGCGCTCATTTCCACGTTAATTGTGATGTACAAAAGGAATGTGCGTGGATTCCGGTGTACGCACAGTTTGATACATCTGGATTTTTTTGTGCGTAGGCAGATTTCTGGATTTGACCGTGCGGCACTTTTCAGTAAGAAATCCACGCAAGTCTTTGTACATGAGGCCCCAGGCCCCCAAAGGGGACCCTTGGTACAGACAAAGCAGGAGCCCGTGGGAGAGCAGTTGGAGCAGACCAGCAGATCATGACACCATGGAAGGACAATGCTCAATTAACATCATGTGCAAGGACTTGCCACTGCAGCCTCAGGAAAACAGCTCATCCACGTGTGAACTCAGGAAACCAACTGCCTCCTCAAGGGAAAGTCACAGAGACTAAATACTGATCCCTAATGAGACAAGAGGAAGACACATGTGGACAATACATAGTTCCCAGACACGCCCCCAGTATTGCGCAAACCGGTTTTCGCACCACATCTGAAGGCAGAAGAAGGCAAGATGGCGAACTAGCAGAGCAAATTATACGGACAAAAACACGAGCTACCACAGCTTTACCAAGGAACAAGAGCAAACTGGCAGTGGTCGAGTTAAATGAGTTTGAGAAAGAAATCATGGCAGACGAATCAGACAACTTGTCACAAAGTAGTTACTCCGATATCATTAATTATTTAATTACTACAAGGAGCGAGCGCACACCGGCTTCACAGCACACCGGCTTCACAGCTTTAAATCCAAAAAAGATGTGTAAACTGTCTCAATCAGATCTAACCAGCTAAAAAAAGGTTTAACTAAAATAACACACAGCCAACAAACAGTCCAAGCTGAACACAGACCAGAACCAGCACTTTTGAGTCTTACCGTGTTGGAAGTTAGCATGTTGTTAGCATCTGGAGCGTGGCTCGCGGGAGCTCAGGTCGGACGGAGTGGATCCGTCGCGGCCGCGGAGGCACATCCCATGGGACCGACGCGTCGCCCGCACGACTTGGCTCCCGTCCTCCTTCTCTCACTGGGACGGTCTGGTGGAACGTGAGGAGGCCATTGTCGCGTTAGCGAGATGCTAAGCTAACAGCATGCAAGACGGTTTGCTAAATAATGAAAAAAAAAAAAAAACCAGCTCTAACACACAGACAGTTGTACTCTAACATTGTTCTGACATAGTTTCACAAAATGATTTATGTAGAATATTTTGTTTACCGGCCAAAAGGACGACGTCTTCTGAGCAGATCCAAGCAGACACGGGCGGTTGTGAGTTTCTCCGATGAAATAAATCCTTCACGTTTTCTTTTTTTTTGATTAACTGAAACCTGCGCGTTGCCCAAACGTCTACCCGACTGGAACACCCACTGACACAACACGAAGTAACCATTGCAATTAATTAGAAATTAACAAAAAAAAACAACGTGAAAAATGGACATCTATCAGAACGCGCTCCAACTGCAGCTGTAGCCTACCTGTGGGAGGGTCAAAAAGGACAACCCACAGATGTGACGTCACATGGGAACTATGTATTAAGAGGAGAATCAGGTGAGAACAGGTGACATCCTCACAGACAGTGGCAGAGTGAAAAAGTGTGGTCAGTGTCCTCCAGCAGTGTAAGCCAGGGGCTTACCACTGGAACTTCTGGACCATTTTACATTGAAGACTTAAAAAAAAAAGAAATAATAAAATAAAAATATTTCGAAATATATGCATATATGTTTTTAGTTGTGTAGGATAAATATTTTATGAGTAATGATGAGTTATATTGTTTGTTTCAAAAAACATTTTCTGATTGGTGACGTATTTCCTGTTTTGGGGCGCATGGATCTTATCCATAGACTGTCGTTATAAATGGTGCATGCACAGTTATTCCACGACATTACAAAACAATGGGAAGATGCTGGGCGCAGTTTTCACTGCTCTGAACAGTCCAACGTGAGCTGTACCTACCGATCGCGTGTTTCCGGCCGTTTATTTATTTATTAAAATATATATATATATATATTTGGTCTGGAAAATTAGCCATGCGGTCAGTGACTCAAGCTGTCAAGTTATTAATAACAACCCAAATGAACGGACTGAAAGTATAACAGACTCAGAGGTAAAAAATAAATAAGGATTTATTTTACAGAGGCAATGGTCAGTCTTTATCCACAGGGGACGATCAAATGAGTCTGAGGCTCACAGAGGAATAATCCCAGTCAGGTCCAAAGAGTTCTCAGGGAGCACGGGTGGAGCGTGGAGGTGGAAGGTGTCACTGGAGGAACAGTTGAAGAGGCCTAGAGTTGAGGTTTTATATTCAAGTCGGTTTAGCACTAGCCTGGTTAAAACCAGACCCTTGTCCTTCACTTCGCTTTGTACTAGGGTCTGGGACTTCTCCCATAGACAACAATTTCTCCGGTCGATTTTTGACCGGACCAATCAGAGAACAGAAGGTGGAGTTTTGTTAGTTTAGCCTGGCGAGGTCCAGGCTATCAGATAAATAGCTCAGAAACCACTCGGTGGATATTTTTCTGCTACCAGTGTGTAATTATATGGCTCTAATTTACTGACTGTTGGCCTAGATGAAACATTTGAGATAAAATTCGATTTTTATCATTTATTTTTGTAGCGCACCCGAGGCTGTTTGGAAAATGGGGCGGCCGTGGTGTAGTGGTAATGGCAGTCGTCTCCCGATCGGAAAGTTGGCGGTTCGACTCCCGGGACCCGCACCATGTGTCGTTGTGTCCTTGGGCAAGACACTTAACCCTGAGTTGCTCCCGGTAGGACTGGAAAGCACCTTGCATGGTAGTCTGCCGCCACCGGTTTATGAATGTGTGTAGCATTCAATATATGTGTAGCACTTTGAGATTTTCAGTAATGAAAAGTGCGTTATAAATTGAATTAATTATTATTATTATTATTATGTAAAC
>JBBPBX010058611.1:0-12132 GCA_038048925.1 Garcialebias charrua | reverse complement strand
GGTTTGGAGAATGAAGTTAAAAATGCCAAGTCAATGTTTACATTTAAGAAAATGATCAAAACTAAATTGTTAAAAATATATATGAAGTAGCGTAATGTGTATTGTATTAGTTAGAAAATTGGAAAGAGTTATTCTTTTTGTTCTGTTACTGGACGATTATTATTGTTTGAACTGATTGTTTGAAAAAGGGGCAGATATAATAAGATTTTTTCTTCTTTCTGCTACCTTTCATTGTTTTACATTTTGTACATCATCATTTATGGGATTGTTTTGTATTGTGTTTTTTGTAAAAAAAAAATAAATAAAAAATAATAAACATTAAATAACGTTTTTGGATCGTTCCAAGCAGTTAAGCTGAGAAGCTAAGCTACGAGCTAAGCTAACAGGCCGACCTCGGTATTAAACCTCCGTCTTGTCGAGCTCCAAAATTCACGGTTGAAACCCATGCCTTATTGTGTAAAAAGTAGTTTTTCTCTGCAAAAAGAAGCTGAGAACTTGTTTAATGTTTTTTTTTTTTATTACCGTATTTTCCAGAGTATAGGTTGCACCAGAGTATAGGTCGCAGTGTCCAATTATTACCAATAAATTGGAAAAATCGATAAATAGGTCGCACCGGAGTATAGGTCGCACCTACGTCACGGCCGACGTAACGCGCCATCCACCGATGACGTGCCGCGTCACCGCTGAGTCAACCCGGAAATGTGGACCGAGTGTTTAGCTCTGCTGCAAATGTCTGTCACAGACGCGCACAGCAAGGCTTTAAGAAGATTACCACTTTAAACCAATTACAGGTAGTCCCCGACTTACGAGCGAGTTCCGTCACTAGGGGGCGCTCGTAAGTCAAAAATTCGTAAGTAGGATCACATAGTAAAAAAAAATAAAAATAATAATAATTTTTATTTTTTTTTTTTTTTTTATAAATGAATACATGTACAGTACTGGACAGTCACCAAGCACTTAGCCTATCCTAACACAGTTTTTAAAGATGAAGGAATAAGTTGAATTGTCTCCCTTTCACATAAAGGGAGCAAGCTCCCTATGGAGCCTGCAGGGAGGAGGGAGACAATTCAACTGACTCCTTCATCTTTAAAAACTGTGTTAGGATAGGCTAAGTGCTTGGTGACTGTACAGTACTGTACATTTATCTATTTATTAAAAATATACAGTATATACAGTATTTTTATTTTTTATTGTTTTTTATTTATAAATAGATAAATGTACAGTACTGTACAGTCACCAAGCACTTAGCCTATCCTAACACAGTTTTTAAAGATGAAGGAATCAGTTGAATTGTCTCCCTCCTCCCTGCAGGCTCCATAGGGAGCTTGCTCCCTTTATGTGAAAGGCAGACAATTCAACTTATTCCTTCATCTTTAAAAACTGTGTTAGGATAGGCTAAGTGCTTGGTGACTGTCCAGTACTGTACATGTATTCATTTATATATAAAAAAAAAAAAAATTATTATTATTTTTTTTTAATGAGATGCATGCTCGTAAGTCCGGGACCTCGTAAGTCAGAGCGCTCGTAAGTCGGGGACTACCTGTATTTGTTCGATAAAAATAATAGCAAATATGTGTCTGAGCTGAATTTTTCCTTAATATCCATCCATCCATTTTCTTCCGCTTATCCGGGGTCGGGTCGCGGGGGTAGCAGCCTAAGTAGGGAGGCCCAGACTTCCCTCTCCCCAGCCACTTGGAGCAGCTCCTCTGGGGGAATCCCAAGGCGTTCCCAGGCCAGCCGAGAAACATAGTCCCTCCAGCGTGTCCTGGGTCTTCCTCTGGGTCTCCTCCCGGTGGGACATGCCCGGAACACCTCACCAGGGAGGCGTCCAGGAGGCATCCTAACCAGATGCCCGAGCCACCTCAACTGGCTCCTCTCGATGTGGAGAAGCAGCGGCTCTACTCCGAGTCCCTCCCGGATGACTGAGCTTCTCACCCTATCTCTAAGGGAGAGTCCAGACACCCTGCGGAGAAAACTCATTTCAGCCGCTTGTATCCGAGATCTTGTTCTTTCGGTCATAACCCAAAGCTCATGACCATAGATGAGGGTGGGAACGTAGATCGATCGGTAAATTGAGAGCTTTGCCTTTTGACTCAGCTCTCTCTTCACCACGACAGACCGGTACAGCGCCCGCTTCACTGCGGACGCTGCACCTATCCGCCTATCGATCTCACGCTCCAGTTTTCCCTCATTCGTGAACAAGATCCCGAGATACTTAAACTCCTCCACTTGGGGCAGGACCTCCTCCCCGACCCGGAGAGGGCATGCTACCCTTTTCCGGCTCAAGACCATGGCCTCGGATTTGGAGGAACTGATCCTCATCCCGGCCGCATCACATTCAGCTGCAAACCGCTCCAGCGAAAGCTGTAGATCACGATCTGATGAAGCCAATAGGACCACATCATCTGCAAAAAACAGAGAAGCGATTCTAAGGCCACCAAAACGGATCCTCTCAACACCTTGGCTGCGCCTAGAAATTCTGTCCATAAAAGTTATGAACAGAATCGGTGACAAAGGGCAACCTTGGCGGAGTCCAACTCTCACCGGAAACGAGCCTGACTTACTGCCAGCGATGCGGACCATGCTCTGACACCGGTCGTACAGGGACCTAACAGCCCATATCAAAGGGCCTGGTACCCCATACTCCCGGAGTACCCCCCACAGAACCCCCCGAGGGACGCGGTCGAATGCCTTCTCCAAGTCCACAAAGCACATGTAAACTGGTTGGGCAAACTCCCACGCACCCTCCAGGACCCTGCTGAGGGTGTAGAGCTGGTCTAGTGTTCCACGACCAGGACGAAAACCACACTGCTCCTCCTGAATCCGAGGAGATTTCCTTAATAAATGAACGTAATTGTGAAATGAGCTGGATTTTTAAAAAAATCGCTAGCTACCGGTACGTCTGATGAAACCAAACGTGCATGCGCAGCACCGGAAATGCAGCGAACAGACCTGCATGAATTGCTGTTTTAATTTTAGCAGGATAAACACCTCAAAAAATATATTTATTAGCTGACTTTTTTTAAGACTGTGTCTCAGTTTAATTTTTGTTAATAAATGATTACAAATCAGCTATTTTAAAATGTAAATACCACCAACATCATTAAAATTAAACTACAGAAACTCCTAAAAAAATTGTTGGCTGCCTTTTTTGTAAGAGTGTGTCTCAGTTTAATTTTTGTTTATAAATGAATACAAATCAGCTTACCAGTATTTTAGAATGTAAATACCACCAACATCATTAAAATTAAACTACAGAAACTCCTCAGAACAAGCGCTCAATACAAAAACAACTGGACTTTATTTGTTGCAGAAAACGTTTCACCCTTTATCCAAAGGGATTTTTCAATTCAAAAGAGCAGCTGTGTGACTGAGAAGTTTTATACAGGCTGACATGCCACACACCAACTTATGTAAATTGGAAGCTGAAATAATGCCCACATACACCTGAGATAACATATCCATTCTATGTAAATTGACGCAACAACACATCACAGCTTAACAGTAGGGGTTTGTTAAGGTCTTTGTTCTTCTAATCCACAGAAGCAGCTACTCTGTTCTCAACAGGTGTGAACTGTCTGGGAATCAGATTTAAAGCTGCATTATATGTCTTTGAAAGTTGAAACCTGAGCCTGCCCCCCTCGGTTAAGAGAAGGCTTTTCCCTTTTAACATACACAGCTTCTTTCACCCCCCTCTCAAACCACCTGTGCTCTCTGTCCAAAATGTGCACATTCTGGTCCTCAAATGAGTGTCCCTTGTCCGTGAGGTGGAGGTGAACAGCTGAGTTTTGTCCAGAAGAGGTAGCTCTCCTATGTTGGGACATTTGTCTGTGAAGAGGCTGTTTAGTTTCCCCAATGTAGAGGTCTGGACAGTCCTCGCTGCACTGGACCGCATAAACTACACCACTCTGTTTGTGTGTAGATGTCTTGTCCTTAGGATGCACCAGCCTCTGTCTGAGAGTCCTGCTGGGTTTGAAATGTACTGGGATGTTGTGTTTGTTGAAAATCCTTCTGAAATTCTCTGATAGTCCAGCCACATAAGGGATGACAATGTTTTTTTGTCTGTTGTCCAAAATAAGTAAATAACTCAGTCAATTTTCAATTCACATATATCACACATTAAATTAGATTCATTTATATTTTTTTAGCAATTCATTTTTTACCAGTTTCTTAAATACAAGGAATGATTTGGCTTCCTTAACATTTGTCATTTGTCATTAAGTCATTCCATAATCGTACTCCTTGAATTAAGGTAGATCTTAGGTAGATCTAGTTTCTACTTTGGTCCAAATTTCCTTGTTCTTTTTGTTCACATTCTTATAATTGTAACTATCTGTAGTAAAATAATAAAATAAAAAAACTTTGGTCCAAATTTTTCCTGTACACACACACACACACATCGTGTTGTATATATCGTGATATATATCGTTATCGTGATATAAAAAAGTCCATATCGTGATATATGATTTTTTCCATATCGCCCAGCCTTAGATCCAGCAGTGTGCAAATATAGTCTGGGGTGAAGTTGGTCCTTTTATCCAAATCCTTGTCTTGTAGAAGTCGGTTTTTGACTGTTTCTACTGCTTCAGAAATGGATATGCACGTGAAAAGAGAAGTCACATCATACGATACAAGAGTTTCTCCCAGGGCTAGCTTCAAATGTTGAACTTTGTTGGCAAAGTCAATGGAGTTCTTTATATGATGAGGTGTATTTCCAACAAGAGGAGCTAAAATACCAGCCAGATGTTTAGCAACATTGTATGTCACTGAGTTCATGCTGCTGACGATGGGTCTGAGAGGTGTATCTTCTTTGTGTATTTTTGGAAGTCCATAAAGACAGGGAGTGGCTTCCCCTGGGTATAATCTATAATACAAAGATCGAGTGATTATTTTCTCCTTTTCGAGTTTTTGCAGGTAATCAGTGACTTTCTTTTTAAAGGTGTTAGTTGGGTCCCTCTTCAGGGGCTCATAGGTGTTCCTGTCCCTCAGTAGTGTGGTTATTTTCTCCTGGTAATCAGACGTGTTGAGGACTACTGTGTATCTTCCTTTGTCCGCTGGTAAAATGGTGATGTTTTGGTCCTAGCTGAGTTATGTTATAGCTTTCCTTTCCTGTGGTGTAAGATTTGAAGGAGGCAGTTTGGCACTGGAGAGGGTAGCTGATATTTTCGTTCGGAGTTGTTCTGCCTCTGTTTCTGTCAAATTGTTGTTCCTAATCGCAGATTCAGTGGCTGTGATTAGTTCCACAACAGGTATTTCATGTGGGGAGATTGCAAAATTCAGTCCTTTAGCCAACATGTTTTTCTCAGGTTGTGTCAAGGTCCTGTTAGACAAATTTCTAACCCATTGTTCCAGAGTATTTGTGTTGGCGACAACTTCCTTATCTTGACTGATGTTTTGTGAAGAGAGGAACGCTCTCTGTTGTAATTTTAGAAACTTACTTTTTTGGCGTTTCTTGCTTTTTAGATGCTGTGATAGTTGAGCCTTTTTAACAAAACAAGATACTTCTTCCAACAGAGGTAGTGGTAGAAGAGTAGACAGTTTCTGGAAGGTCTGATCCATTTTGAGTGAGAGAGCTTCAATGGTGAAGTGGATATATTCTCTCACAGAGCAGCTTGTTTTGAGCTGTAAGGAGGATTCCCTCAGCTCTATGTCCTTTGATTGTGGAGATGAGTTTTAAACTGCTGGGGGTGAGTTTTTCTTGTCTGCATCTCAGACTGAAACGAAGATGGTTCCTGTAGTCTGCAAACTTCCTTGCCATATTCTCAAACTCCTGCAGTGCTCCTAGGGTATCCTTCCCAAAATGCTTAGCAATATGCTGGTGAAGATTCTCAGTTGTTTTGTATTGAACGCTTGTTCTGATTTTATCATGTCCTAGACGACTGAGAATCTTCACCAGCATACAGAAACTCCTAAAAATATTTGTTGGCTTGGCTGCCTTTTTTGTAAGACTGTGTCTCACTTTAATTTTTGTTAATAAATGCACTTTGACAATTACCGGTACACCCATCCATCCATCCATTTTCGTCCGCTTATCCGGGTTCGGGTCGCGGGGGTAGCAACCTAAGTAGGGAGGCCCAGACTTCCCTCTCCCCAGCCACTTGGAGCAGCTCCTCTGGGGGAATCCCAAGGCGTTCCCAGGCCAGCCGAGAAACATAGTCCCTCCAGCGTGTCCTGGGTCTTCCTCTGGGTCTCCTCCCGGTGGGACATGCCCGGAACACCTCACCAGGAGGCATCCTAACCAGATGCCCGAGCCACCTCAACTGGCTCCTCTCGATGTGGAGAAGCAGCGGCTCTACTCCGAGTCCCTCCCGGATGACTGAGCTTCTCACCCTATCTCTAAGGGAGAGTCCAGACACCCTGCGGAGAAAACTCATTTCAGCCGCTTGTATCCGAGATCTCGTTCTTTCGGTCACAACCCAAAGCTCATGACCATAGATGAGGGTGGGAACGTAGATCGATCGGTAAATTGAGAGCTTTGCCTTTCGACTCAGCTCTCTCTTCACCACGACAGACCGGTACAGCGCCCGCTTCACTGCGGATGCTGCACCTATCCGCCTATCGATCTCACGCTCCAGTTTTCCCTCATTCGTGAACAAGACCCCGAGATACTTAAACTCCTCCACTTGGGGCAGGACCTCCTCCCCGACCTGGAGAGGGCACTCTACCCTTTTCCGGCTCAAGACCATGGCCTCGGATTTGGAGGAACTGATCCTCATCCCGGCCGCATCACACTCGGCTGCAAACCGCTCCAGCGAAAGCTGTAGATCACGACCTGATGAAGCCAATAGGACCACATCATCTGCAAAAAACAGAGAAGCGATTCTAAGGCCACCAAAACGGATCCTCTCAACACCTTGGCTGCGCCTAGAAATTCTGTCCATAAAAGTTATGAACAGAATCGGTGACAAAGGGCAACCTTGGCGGAGTCCAACTCTCACTGGAAACGAGCCTGACTTACTGCCGGCAATGCGGACCAAGCTCTGACACCGGTCGTACAGGGACCTAACAGCCCATATCAATGGGCCTGGTACCCCATACTCCCGGAGTACCCCCCACAGAACCCCCCGAGGGACGCGGTCGAATGCCTTTTCCAAGTCCACAAAGCACATGTAAACTGGTTGGGCAAACTCCCATGTACCCTCCAGGACCCTGCTGAGGGTGTAGAGCTGGTCCAGTGTTCCACGACCAGCACGAAAACCACACTGTTCCTCCTGAATCCGAGGTTCGACTATCCGACGGACCCTCCTCTCCAGAACCCCTGAATAGACCTTACCAGGGAGGCTTAAGAGTGTGATCCCCCTATAGTTGGAACACACTCTACGGTCCCCCTTTTTGAATAGAGGAACCACCACCCCAGTCTGCCAATCCAAGGGAACTGCCCCCGATGTCCACGCGATATTGCAGAGTCGCGTAAGCCAACACAACCCCACAACATCCAGAGCCCTAAGGAACTCAGGGCGAATCTCATCCACCCCCGGAGCCCTGCCACCGCGGAGCTTTTTAACCACCTCGGTGACCTCAGCACCAGAGATTGGAGAGCCCGACCCAAAGTCCCCAGGCTCCGCTTCCTCAGTGGAAGACGTGCCAGTAGGATTGAGGAGGTCTTCGAAGTATTCCGCCCACCGACTCACAACATCCCGAGTTGAGGTCAACAGCACGCCATCCCCACCATAAATGGTGTTGGTCGCGTACCGCTTTCCCCCCTGAGACGCCGGATGGTGGACCAGAATCGCCTCGAAGCCGTACGGAAGTCATTCTCCATGGCCTCTCCGAACTCCTCCCACGCCCGAGTTTTTGCCTCAGCAACCACCCGAGCCGCATGCCGCTTGGACTGTCGGTACCTATCTGCTGCTTCTGGGGTCCCACAGGCCAAAAAGGCCCAATAGGACTCCTTCTTGGGGGCCGGCCGTGGCACATTGGTAATGGCAGTCGACCCCTGATCGGAAGGTTGGAGGTTCGAATCCCGCGTCCGCCCACCATGTGTCGTTGTGTCCCTGGGCAAGACACTTAACCCCGAGTTGCTCCCGGTAGGTCTGAATGGTGCCTTGCAAGGTAGGCTACCACTACCGGTGTATGAATGTGTGAATGAATGGGTGGATGGCTGGTATTGTCAAGCGCTTTGGGACTCCTCACAATAAGCTCCATTTACCATTCTTCAGCATGACAGCATCCCTCACCGCCGGTGTCCACCACCGGGTTCGAGGGTTGCCACCACGACAGGCACCAACAACCTTGCGGCCACAACTCTGATAAGCTGCCTCGACAATAGAGGCGCGGAACATGGCCCACTCGGGCTCAATGTCCCCCGCCTCCCTCGGAACGTGTTCAAAGCTCTCCCGGAGGTGGGAGTTAAAGCTCCGTCTTACGGGAGACTCTGCCAGACGTTCCCAGCAGACCCTCACAATACGTTTGGGTCTGCCAGGTCTGACCGGCATCCTCCCCCACCATCGGAGCCAACTCACCACCAGGTAGTGGTCAGTTGACAGCTCCGCCCCTCTCTTCACCCGAGTGTCCAGGACATGCGGCCGCAGATCAGATGAGACAACAACAAAGTCGATCATCGAACTGCGACCTAGGGTGTCCTGGTGCCAAGAGCACATATGTACACCCTTATGCCTGAACATGGTGTTCGTTATGGACAATCCATGACGAGCACAGAAGTCCAACAACAAAACACCACTCGGGTTCTAGGGATGCGCGATATAACCGGTACACGGTAGAAACGATATAAATTTAGCCTACGATAGAGATCTGTCTTCTACCGGCTAACCGCAGAAAATCACAGTTGTCCGATTTAATCTTTACTTTTTTTTGTTTAAAACTGTGCATAAGTGGTGTTGAAGTGTACAATCAGAGTTGTCAGAGATAATCGATACTTTTTTTGTGTTGAAAACTGTGCGTAAGCGGTGTTAAAGTCTTTTCTTCGAGTGCTAAGTTGCGAAGCTATAAGCTAACTTCGTCCGGCTTGCCGTAGAGTTGCCATCGGACGCATGCGCAGAACGCTGTGTTCCGTCGAAAGTTTTTTTTTTTTTGTCGAAAGTTAAAGTAAGCGTTGGTCAGCTTTAAATCAGAGTTGTCAGATTTAATCTTTACTTTTTTTTTGTTTAAAACTGTGCATAAGTGGTGTTAAAGTCTTTTCTTCGAGCGCTAAGTTGCGAAGCTATAAGCTAACTTCGTCCGGCTTGCCGTAGTTTTGCCATCGGACGCATGCGCAAAACGCTGCGTTCTGTTGAAAGTTTTTTTTGTGTGTAAAGTTAAAGTAAGCGTTGGTCAGCTTTAGAGAAACCTGCCCTCTGATCTGTGAACAGAACGCTGTGTTGTGTGATTTTACTGCGAGACCCTCTGGTCAAAGCCACAGAGGAAACTGGTTGCCTTGTCAGCTCTCCTTAAAGCTGAAGGAGACGCCCTCTAGAGGGTTGGAGGGTGAAGTGTTTTCAGTGTAAAATTCTGCTCTGTTTGTTTCTTAAGTGACAATATTGGAAACTGTTGAGTTAACAACATATTCTTTAGTTTAAAACTTATGGCTAAAACTACACAATATATATTTTGCACTGTTTTGCACTACAAGAAAGAAGCCTACTGCTTGAGTTGTTAATTATTTAAAAACTCTCTGGACCTAGTTGTGAAATTTTCTTAATAGAGATTTTGTGGTATAGCAGTTTTCAAAATAAATTAAGGTAAAAGGACACCCTTTTTTTATTTCTATTGCAAGTTTTATACCAAAAACATATCGCGATATATATCGTTATCGCCACCAGGCATTCACAATACATATCGTGATATGAATTTAATGCCATATCGCACATTCCTATCGGGTTCAGATCAGGGGGGCCGTTCCTCCCAACCACACCCCTCCAGGTCTCACTGTCATTGCCCACGTGAGCGTTGAAGTCCCCCAGCAGAACAAGGGAGTCCCCAGGAGGCGCACTCTCCAATACCCCCTCCAAGGACTCCAAAAAGGGTGGGTAATCTGCGCTGCCGTTTGGCGCATAGGCACAAACAACAGTCAGAGCCCGTCCCCCCACACGTAGGCGAAGGGAGGCTACCCTCTCGTTCACCGGGGTGAACCCCAACGTACAGGCACCAAGATGGGGGGCAACAAGTATGCCCACTCCTGCTCGGCGCCTCTCACCAGGGGCAACTCCAGAGTAGAAGAGTGTCCAACCCCTCTCAAGGAAACTGGTTCCAGAGCCAGAGCCATGTGTTGAGGTGAGTCCGACTATTTCTAGCCGGAACCTCTCAACCTCACACACTAGCTCAGGCTCCTTCCCCACCAGAGAGGTGACATTCCATGTCCCAATGGCCAGCTTCTGTAGCCGAGGATCAGACCGCCAGGGTCCCCGCCCTCGGCCACCACCCATCCCACATTGCACCCGACCCCTTTGGCCCCTCCCATAGGTGGTGAGCCCATGGGAAGGGGGACCCACGTCTCCTCTTCGGGCTGTGCCCGGCCGAGCTCCATGGGTGAAAGCCCGGCCACCAGGCGCTCGCCAACGTGCCCCACCTCCGGGCCTGGCTCCAGAGTGGGGCCCCGGTGACCCGCGTCCGGGCGAGGGAACATTTTGTCCATTTATTTTACTCATCATAAGGGGTCTTCGGGCTGCACTTTGTCTGGTCCCTCACCTAGGACCTGTCTGCCTTGGGTGACCCTACTAGGGGCATGAAGCCCCTGACAGCATAGCTCCTAGGATCATTGGGACACTCAAACCCCTCCACCACGGTAAGGTGGCAGCCCAGGGAGGGTATGTACACCCACATACTGTAAATAAAGCAGCTTTAAAATTACCACCAGTACACCCGCACATAAAGATGACACAAACATATATTTATTTTGTGGCTTTTATTTACAATATTTACAAATCAAATCACTCAATATTTACAAATCAAATCACTCAATATTTACAAATCAAATCACTCAATATTTACAAATCAAATTTACACATCACTCAAACCCCAGAAACTCCTCGTCCTCAGTGTCACTCTGGAAGAGTTCAGCCAGTGATGGAGGCAGCTTCCCACTGGTCAGAGGTCCCGGTCCCGTTCTCCTCATCCTCCTCCTCATCCTCCTCCTCCTCGCTGTGCCTCTGCCACCAGCTCTAGCAGGCCGTGGGAGGATGCCCGCCTTCTTGAACCCTACCTTTAAGGTGCGGGTGGTGACAGAAGCCTAGGCCTTGTCGACCCACTCCACCGCTGGATCGAATGTGCCTTATTTTCACTCACAGGGCCCATCACAAACTACCATGAAGAGACACAGTTGATGGAGGAAGCAGATGTGGACAGTGCATTAAAAACTGTAACAGCTGGAACCACAACGGCTGAAAAGAAAGCAGACAGAGATAAACGTTTAGCTAAATTAAGCCTTCTGTTAAAGGCCAAGCTAGACTTTGAAACTGCTGTACGCCGGGCTGTCTCTACATCATGTTTAACAGCACAAAGGGAGGTTGCCACTTTACAGCAGGAGGTAAAGAGTTTAACACAGTCGAGTATTGGCAGCGCTGAACAAACGCGTAGTCTCTACGAAGAATGCAGAGTGTTAAAAAGGGATTTTGACCAATCACAAGATGATTTGGAAAAATGTGTGGTGGAGAAGGATACGTATTACCATCAATACAAGTCGCTTCAGGCGGATTGTGGGGAGGCACGAGACGCGCTGGAAAAATGCACGGACACCCTGGAATCATTATCACTACGGTACACAAGGCTGCAAGAAGATTATAGAAAATCACAAGAACAGCACATGATGTTACAACGTGAAAATGATGGGTTAAAAGTCCAACTGAATAGTTGTAAAATAGAGCGTGCATCAGCAATGAACAAACTCTTTGAAGAAGAGAGAAAATGTTTGGGTCTCATGAGTAAACACCTTGAGAACTCACCGCCTCCGCTGCCTCCTCCCATACCTGATGACCTACTCCCTCCTCCACCGCCCCCGCCCATGCCAGATGCACTACTCCCTCCAACACCACCGCGCCGTCCCTTAGGGCCTCTAAAACCGACAATCCCACCGGATGCACCGGTGGGTGGATCTGATAATAACCCACAAATACCTCTATCAATGGCTGAACTACGGAATATGGCGAAAAGCATTCAAACCTTCGCCCCTGGCCCAATGGGCTCACACGAAACCAAGAT
>JBBPBX010058610.1:0-22044 GCA_038048925.1 Garcialebias charrua | reverse complement strand
GGACCAAAGTTATTTATTTTATATGTGAATGACTTGGTAAATGTGTCAGGACTTCTTAAATGTGTTCTTTTTGCCGATGACACCACATTTTTCTGTTCGGGTAAAGACATAAAACAGATTTTGGATATGATGAAAACAGAATTTATAAAAATACAAACTTGGTTTAAATTAAACAAATTATCTTTGAATTTAGATAAAACTAATTACATGATATTCAGTAACAAAAAGAGAATTGTTGACGATCCATTTGAAATTGAAGATGTTGTGATCTGTAAAGTGAGTGAAGTGAAGTTTCTGGGTGTTATCATTGATGACAAACTGACATGGAAACATCATGTAAATTCCATTAAAACAAAAATAGCTAGATGAATTGCAGTACTGTATAAAGTCAGGGATTTTTTAATTGATATACCGTATGTTAAATGGAGCTTATTTATATAGCGCTTTCCAGCCCCCTGTGAGGAGCCTTAAAGCGCTTTACAATACCAGCCATCCACCCATTCATTCACACATTCATACACCGGTAGTGGTAGCCTGCCTTGCAAGGCGCCATCCAGACCTACCGGGAGCAACTCGGGGTTAAGTGTCTTGCCCAGGGACACAACGACACATGGTGGGCGGACGCTGGATTCGAACCTCCAACCTTCCGATCGGGGGACGACTGCCATTACCACTACACCACGGCCGCCCGCTCTGTATATGTTGTATAACACAGTCATTTTTCCACATTTAATCTATTGTATTGAGGTTTGGGGAAAGGTGTGCAAAACTATTACAAAGCCTGTTTTTATTTTACAAAAGAGAGCTGTAAGAAGTAATCACCAGAAAACATTTCAGTCACCCATCAAACACCTTGTTTCTTCAGCTAAATTTATTGAAATTCCAGGAATTGGTAGAATATAGTATTTTATCAGTTATGTATAGGGCTCATAATAACACATTACCTTTAAATATCCAAAGAAATTTTATAAAAAGACAAAGTTATTACAATCTCAAAGGGACAGAGATATTCATCAAACCACAATTCAGAACCAGCTTAAAGGGACGGTCTACCTCAATTCAGGGAGTTCGATTGTGGAATGTTCTGGAGAGTGATGTTAAAAATGCAAAATCAATGTATACATTTAAGAAAAAGGTCAAAAAGGACTTGCTCAAAAACTATATATGATGTAGCTTAGTGTGTTTGTGTATTACACTTATGTTGACTGATGATGTAGCTTAGTGTGTTTGTGTATTACAGTTAGAAATATTTAGTAGTTACACTGAAAAAACTGTGAATAGAGGTTACTTAAAAAACCTTAGGTAACAAAGTGACAATTAATATTATTAAGTAGATTTTAATTTCAAAAAGTTTATGTAAAATAAAGAGAAAATGGTAATTAAATTTAATTAAAAAAACTAAGTAGATTTTAATTACATTAAACTGTACATTTATGTAGGATTTAGGAACAAAATCTCAAATTTATGGTTAAAATTACTAATTTTTAATGCAAAATTTAATTTAAATTAAATTAATATATAAGGAATATTACTTTGAATTTACTATTAATTTAGGGAAAATGGTAATTAAATTTAATTAAAAAACTAAGTAGATTTTAATTACATTAAACTGTACATTTATGTAGGATTTAGGAACAAAATCTCGGTTAAAATGACTAATTTTTAATGCAAAATTTAATTTAAATTAAATTAATATATAAGGAATATTACTTTGAATTTACTATTAATTTAGGGAAAAATGACTAAAATTAAATATTCATTACAAAGAAATTATTTTTTTGTGTGTTTTTTAAGTGGAACTCAATTTGTAATCATTAAATTTTCCAAACAACCTACATTAATAATCATTGAATAATAAGATAAATTTGCATTATTTAACCTCTTCTCTTGATTAAAATTCATTTGTTTAACAAAGAAAACAATAAGTGGAAAATAAAACAATTACAATTTTTTTCTGCTAAATTTCACTTGTACAGTACATATAATATTCTTCTAATTTTCTAAATACTTTAAAGTGTTTTTACTGGGTTGCACAAATTATCACACATAGATAACAACATAAACATTTATTTCTTGAACATCATTTTGGTTCTTTCAAAGTGGCAAAATATAGCAACATAAAATAATCTACATGTGTAGACAATATAAAGTGGCTTTGTTTACATGTCATTAAAAAAGTTACTTCAAACAAATGCTAAATCAATTTTGTGAAGAAGAAATGAGATGCTAAAATACATAATTAATTACTAATTTCACCATTAACAGCCAGAGTATTTTTACTGTTTCTCTTATTTGTGTTACTTCTTAATGACTGACTAACAAAAAATGTAGTTTTTCTTATCTGAATAACTCAATATAAATGCTGAACAAATATTTACCACTTGTGTACATTGTGTATTAACAACAAAAATCAACCTTTTTGAAATGTATGAGAAAAACTGCAAACATCTAAGTGGAATAAACATTTCCACAGCTGCAGGAGTTGATTGTCCAAAATATTTTACACTTTGTTTGGAAACAGATCCTGGATACAAGTGGCTGAAAGGGGCTTCCTTCATGGGGGGGGGGGCACTCAGTCTTAGAGATTGGGTAAGGAGCTCCATCATCCAGGGGGAGCTTGGTGTAAAGCCGCTGTTCCGCAGTATCAAAAGAGTCAGTTGAGGAGTTTCATCTGATCTGGACACCACCCTTTGGAGGTTTTCTGGGTACGTCTGTCTGGTGACAAAAGACAGACAGGTGAGTCAGGAGAGGCAGCTGAATTATATAAAAAGAAATAAAAAAAGAAAAGAAAATATTGTTACCTTTATGAAGGAGCAGGTGATGCAGAAGGTGCTGGTGACAAAAGACAGACAGGTGAGTCAGGAGAGGCAGCTGAATTATATAAAAAGAAATAAAAAAAGAAAAGAAAATATTGTTACCTTTATGAAGGAGCAGGTGATGCAGAAGGTGCTGGTGACAAAAGACAGACAGGTGAGTCAGGAGAGGCAGCTGAATTATATAAAAAGAAATAAAAAAAGAAAAGAAAATATTGTTACCTTTATGAAGGAGCAGGTGATGCAGAAGGTGCTGGTGACAAAAGACAGACAGGTGAGTCAGGAGAGGCAGCTGAATTATATAAAAAGAAATAAAAAAAGAAAAGAAAATATTGTTACCTTTATGAAGGAGCAGGTGATGCAGAAGGTGCTGGTGACAAAAGACAGACAGGTGAGTCAGGAGAGGCAGCTGAATTATATAAAAAGAAATAAAAAAAGAAAAGAAAATATTGTTACCTTTATGAAGGAGCAGGTGATGCAGAAGGTGCTGGTGACAAAAGACAGACAGGTGAGTCAGGAGAGGCAGCTGAATTATATAAAAAGAAATAAAAAAAGAAAAGAAAATATTGTTACCTTTATGAAGGAGCAGGTGATGCAGAAGGTGCTGGTGACAAAAGACAGACAGGTGAGTCAGGAGAGGCAGCTGAATTATATAAAAAGAAATAAAAAAAGAAAAGAAAATATTGTTACCTTTATGAAGGAGCAGGTGATGCAGAAGGTGCTGGTGACAAAAGACAGACAGGTGAGTCAGGAGAGGCAGCTGAATTATATAAAAAGAAATAAAAAAAGAAAAGAAAATATTGTTACCTTTATGAAGGAGCAGGTGATGCAGAAGGTGCTGGTGACAAAAGACAGACAGGTGAGTCAGGAGAGGCAGCTGAATTATATAAAAAGAAATAAAAAAAGAAAAGAAAATATTGTTACCTTTATGAAGGAGCAGGTGATGCAGAAGGTGCTGGTGACAAAAGACAGACAGGTGAGTCAGGAGAGGCAGCTGAATTATATAAAAAGAAATAAAAAGAAAAGAAAATATCAAAGGTGGGCACAGACCGCTAGGGGAGCGCTAAATCGCTATTCCGCTTACAGTGGACCTAAACTTTTTGTCAGCGTTTTTGTGAATTGACTAACTTTTATAATTCATAAGCGGATTTCTGCTATTTTTATTTAAAATGCAGTACCGCTAATAACTAATTATCTATCAGTAAAAACCAATAAACTTATTTACAAGCTCATAATGCTGCTTGTTTTACCTTTTTCCCTACCGTAAACAGCAGAGAGGAGGAGGGTGTGAGGGTGAGGGAGGGTTGGAGGGGGGAGGGAGCAGAGGGGGGGATCTACCATGTAGGTAAATGCCTGGGGATCCCATCAGCATGAGGCCCCGGCCCCGCCGCGCCCCGGCCAGTCACCTAATTCCTAACATTGATCCTGCTTGTTAATCTACATTTAACATAAAAATAATTATAGTTACGATGAAAACAATCATTAAATAAGCAATTTAAAAAACGGTTGATTTCATTATCCCCCTACTAAAAATGGACTATTCCATCTCGACAGCTTCCGGGTTAGAGGTGAACTCAGAGGCTAATTCCGTGGCTAGCTGTTTGTGCTGGGTACTTGGACAAATCCTTAGAAAACCCAGCTGTTTCAAGCCAAATTAACGCGGCCGGAGGATTCTATTTTGTGTTCTGTGTATACCACGCGACGGTGAGTCGTTATTTTCATGTATTTTTATTACTTTTCATTAAATCTGTTGAGTACCTATAGACGCTAACTGTCTGCCGGTTGGTTGTGGGTTACTAATGGAAATCCTTAGAAAACCCAGCTGTTTCAAGCCAAATTAACGTGGCCGAAGGATTTTATTGTGCGTTTTGTGTCGACCATTCGACGGCGAGTCGTTAGTTTTATGTATTTGGGTTACTTTCATCATGTATAAATGCCGTGGCGACACACCCGTGTATTTGAGATTTAAACGTGGTGTTGACCGATGCTGCCTTTTTGGGTGAGCAGGTACTCATCGATCTGTTCACCAAATATAACACACCCATCCCCTCCAGTGCAGCTGGAGATGAGCACAGAAGAACAGTCAGAGTAGCCTGAAGTTGAGGAAGGGCAGGGAATAAAACTGTTACACTAAGTGACTAAAAACATTTTTTTTCTATTTCTCATGTTTTATAATCAAAAAAGGCGTTCAATACAAGATCAACTGGACTTTATTTGTTGCAGAAAACGTTTCACCCTTTATCCAAAAGGCTTTTTCAATCCAGAATGGCAGCTGTAAGACTGAGAAGAAGTTTTATACTAATAAAACGCATAAAACTTCAGTCTCACAGCTGCCATTCTGAACGTTTTCTGCAACAAATAAAGTCCAGTTGATCTTGTATTGAACGCCTTTTTTGATTTTATCATGTCCTGGACGACTGAGAATTTTCACCAGCTTATGTTTTATAGGCATTTTGTTGTGTATATACTTTTTATATTTTTATATATTTGTTTAATCACATTGTGTTTATTTACTCATGGCCACCACAATTTTTGAGTAGATGTGTTTTTTCAGTAATACAGTAAAATAGTGTCTGGAAATGTTTTTTTATTTCTTCTTTATTTCTTTCCAAAGAAAATCAAGGTTTTCATGCATGCACATGACATGTGCACAGAAATTAACAAGCACAAATTCACAGCTTTTTCATTTTGTGGCTTAAAAATAAATCATTAAATAATAAACAATAAACTTTATTTGTATAGCACCTTCGTCATCTGTATACCCATAATGCATTGCAGGGCACTTCAGTTTTCCAGAAAACAGTTAAAAATAAGTTTATCGATGCATTTTTAATGAAAAATCTACAATAAACAAACAAAAAAAGGACAAAGAAGCAGTCGAAAAGCATTCCACACATTAAACAACTTTTAAAATTTTGGACCCTGAGTGAAAGTTGTATTTTAATAGATGACACCCGGAGCGAATCGCTGTTAAAAAGTAGGGCAAGGTGAGGTGTATATTAGTTTATACGCCTGTAGTTGGCAGTGTGGTGCAGATATTGCAAAACGTTGCTGGCTACAAATTGTTGAATATAAATAGCGGATTAGATTAGCTTCCCCTAATTTTGATAAGGCCTTTGTGCATTTGAAATTGTGGACCTAAAAAAATTAATAAGCGTTTTAGAAATTGTGGAACTAATTTTTTAATTAGCGGTGCCCAGCTTTGAAAATATTGTTACCTTTATGAAGGAGCAGGTGATGCAGAAGGTGCTGGTGACAAAAGACAGACAGGTGAGTCAGGAGAGGCAGCTGAGTTATATAAAAAGAAATAAAAAAAAAGAAAAGAAAATATTGTTACCTTTATGAAGGAGCAGGTGATGCAGAAGGTGCTGGTGATGCTGGTGACAAAATACAGACAGGTGAGTCAGGAGAGGCAGCTGAATTATATAAAAAAGAAATAAAAAGAAAAGAAAATGTTGTTACCCTAATGCATGCTCAATAATCCAGGTAGAAAAATCCAAAAAAGCTAAGTCTGGTCCTCTGGACATTCAAAAAACAAAACAAAACAAAGCAAAAAAAAATTTAGAAACGTTTCATCTACGTTAAATCTCAGGAAGTCCAACATTTCACTGATCACATCAACTCTGTGGATAAATATATCAAGTTCACACGAGAAGATGTAGTAAAAAATGGCAGGTTGGCTTTCTTGGACACAAGTTAGGAGTCATCAGGACTCTGTACCACAGAGCAGACAGCGTCCCCACTAACTCAGGAGCCAGACAGAAGGAGAAATCACACACAAAACAGGCTCTAGAGAAATGTGGATATCCTAACTGGGCCTTCCTGAAAGCAGAGAAGAAACCCAAACAGGACTCCAGCCAGCCATCAGGTGAAAAGAAGGAACCCAGACCCAGACCAGTGGTCATTCCAGATGTTGCGGGAGTTTCAGAGACATTGAGACGTTTATTTTCTAAACACAACGTCGCAGTGGCTTTTAAACAACAAAATACATTACGGCAAAGACTGGTTCATCCCAAAGATCCAGTCCCCCAGCACAAACAGAGTAATATTGTGTATGTTGTTCAGTGTCAGGAGGGCTGTGATCAGTCTTACATCGGGGAAACTAAACAGCCACTGGCCAAAAGGATGGCCCAGCACAGAAGATCAACATCATCAGGTCAGGACTCTGCAGTCTACACTCATCTCCAGGCCAGCGGTCACTCTTTCAGGGATGAAGATGTTCACATCCTTGATAGAGAGGAACGATGCAGTGTTTCCCCTACATAACTTGCCATGGCGGGGTGGGGTGGGGGTGGATGGGGGGTGACGGACAGAGACACGTCCTGAGCTGCGCAGACGTTGTTGCAGTTTCTTGGGCTTGTTTTGAAAGTAAATTCGCTTAATTGGGCTTGTTATTATTTGTTCTTTATTATTTGTCTAGAGCAGGGGTCTGCAACCTTTTCGATCCAAAGAGCCATTTCTGCTCCTTTGTTCACTAAATTAAACGTGACCGGAGCCACAACACCTGCTGCAACTGGGATTTTCAACTGGTGGCCCACGGACCACTTTTAGTTTGTTGGAGGACGTTTTTCTGGCCAGCAGGAGTGACTTTATAAAACTTAACATTTCTAATAATTTTTAACATTTACTGATATTTTTACATTTTAAGATAAAATAAAAGACAAGATTCTTGTAAAGAAGGAAAAATTAATATAGTTTTGCCCAGTTTCTAAAAACTAAAACGATAAACTATGCAGGCCTATGTGATTTATTTTTTTAACTGTAGAAAAATTAGGTATCCTACTTAAAAGAAATAAAGCATAAAGTGAAAGTATGTTTTACTCCTTGTAATGTAGGAAAACTTCTAAAACTAACCCTTCCAGTTGTTATAAGAACCAATAAAATTCAGTTTTATGTCAGTTTTGGTCAAAGCTTAAAAGAACCGCTGCAGAGGGACCAAAAAGCTGCATGTGGCTCCTGAGCCGCAGGTTGCAGACCCCTGGTCTAGAGTGACAAGACCACGTTAAAATGAGCTCCAATAAGTGGAGGAAATATGGGAAAAAAATAATAAAGAATGGGAGAAAGAGCACACACTTAAAGCATGATTCAGGATAGAGATTAAAGAAAGTTCTTTGTTGACTTAGCTTACTATGAGTTTGCTGTTTAATTTTTATTTTATTTTTTAATTTGTATGCATCCTTTATGATTGACTGTTGTTGTCGTTGTCCACTGTTGTCATCACTCTTAGTTTAAAATTCAGGTCTCTCTGGTAAATGAGTCCCAGAGGCTCATTGGGAATAATTTGTATAAATATGCCAAATGTATTTGTATTTTTTAGAGTGGATATGTTCTTCAAAGTCTTTAGCATAATTTTGCTCTTTATATGTAATGTCATAATAACTGTATGTTTATACTGTTTAAAAACGGACCCTGTTTTACACAATGGGGTGGGTTGCCTGTTGGGCTTGTTTTGGGCTTGATTTCATGGGGCTGGTCGCTTGTTTCTGTCACGATATATTGGCAGATAGAGACAAAGCCGAAAGTGCGCAGTTTTAAGAGCAGAGGAGAGACAAACATTTCAGCCGCGCTCAGTTTTATTTATTTATTTTCCGGTGGAGAAGGTGAGAGCTGTGTGTGTGTGTGTGTGTGGAGCCGCGCGCAGTAGGAGCCGAGCAGAGGAGCCACGTGTTCGTTTTTTTTTTTTCCCCATCCGTGGGGATGAGAAACGTGAGCCGTGCGCGTGTGTGTGTGGTGGGTGGGTTTGAACACTCAGCTGACACAGCTGAGTGTTCAGCATGAGGCTGCTTTTATGTTTTATTTCAGCTAGTGCACCTGCAGTGCGAGCTGCTAGTTTAGCATTACGTCAGTGCCGACAGGTGTTTGGAGCGTTGGGTAGGCGGGGCGCTCGGTTCTGTTGAGGGGGCGGGGCGCCCCGCCTATATAATGGTAGGGGAAACACTGCGATGGTTTGAGAGAGGAGTAAAGGAGGCCATCTTTGTGAAAAGAAACCGTCCATCATTAAACAGAGGTGGAGGCCTCCGGGTTCAACTGTCCCCCTCTTACAATGCTGTTATTGCTAGTATCACTCAGCCCTCTGTGAATAGCAAACAACCATCAGGGTGTTAACGATCCATCATCAGGCTGATGGTCCTCCTTGATCATGTGAGCAGCTGGTTTCGGCTGTCATCAGCCAACCGGTTGATCCACTGTGGGAAGGGGCTATTTATAAGACTGAGCTGAACACAGCTTCTCAGACTGAGGAAGTCTTTCGGACGAAAGACGAAACGTTTCTACAGTTTTTTTTTTGCTTTGTTTTGTTTTTTGAATGTCCAGAGGACCAGACTTAGCTTTTTTGGAAAATGTTGTTACCTTTATGGAGGAGCAGGTGATGCAGAAGGTGCTTGGTGATGCTGGTACAGGTGAATGAGGAGGGGCAGGTGAGTCCAGAAAGGCAGCTGAAGTGGAGCTCCCTGATCTGCTATACTCTTGGGCACGCGCCCAGCCTGAGCAAAGACGAACGCTTGATAAATTACTGTCAAATTCAGAATACAGTTTAATGTGTAATATAATCTTAATTTAATATTTAATCTAAATAAACAACATTTTTTACAATAAATAAACTATACTAACAATAATAGAAATCTTTGTTTGTTTGATGTTTGATGAGCTGTTCACCCAATACACAGATGTAATGTTAATTATTTCATGACACTCACTGTGCAGGGTCTGAATAATCCAGGCATCTTCGTGCAGAACAGCTGTGTCATGGAAATCTAGTAAGATCAAAAAAGAGGTACATCTTCACTTAGGTTTATGGATTAAAGCTAACTGTGAAACAGTTCAATCACAACATATCCACTAATACAATTTCACACATTTAATATGATCAGACAAACTACTGTAAACACTCCAACAATGACCTCATCAGTTCAACAGAATCACAGGACCTGTGCAATGTAACAAAGGTTTAATCTGTTACAATGTTCAATATTTTTCACCTGCTCATTGTGAAGTTTTAAAATGACTTCTGTCTGAATAAGGTCATCAGATGAGGTAGACATATATTAACTTGCAGCTGCATGATAAAAAACTTGCAGAATTGTTCATTTGTTTGAAGATTACTCACCCACCCTAGTTATATTGTTTACATAGTTTCAGGGACACGTTGGCTCAAATTTTTTGTGCTTCATCTTCTGACTCTCATCATATTCTATCAAGTGGAAACCTCAGATGAAAGCAGTTAGATGTTCCCACCGCTAGTTAGAACGACTGTGTGTCATGTTTTGAAGCATAAAGAGACCAAGTAGGACCTCACTGCAGCAGAAACCTGTAGTTTTAACAGACCTTAGAAAGCCAAAACACTTCCACACTGACGAATTAGTCTTTCCTCTCTAATCAGTGATGTCATCGCTTTCTCTTCGCGTGTGAAACTTTGTTCAATCACATTCTGACGGACATGGGCACTCGTTTGAAGTGAAAACTACGCTCGTCGAAGGTTAGCCTAGCCTGCTACCGCCTGCTGGAAGCTGCGAGATCTACGTCACCACGCACTTACGTATTTGTGTCACAGCTTTTTCTGTCCGGGCGCTTCAAGCCGAACAGGAAAAGCGTCAGTGAAAGGCTGTAAAATCCTATCGAAATAATCGTTAAATAAAAACTTAGCCCCTGTATCAACTTATTCCTTGAATTTTCAATAATCAGATTAATGTTTTCAGAGCCTCTCTCTATTTGATTCTTTATTACGTATTTGTGTCACAGCTTTTTCTGTCCGGGCGCTTCAAGCCGAACAGGAAAAGCGTCAGTGAAAGGCTGTAAAATCCTATCGAAATAATCGTTAAATAAAAACTTAGCCCCTGTATCAACTTTTTCCTTGAATTTTCAATAATCAGATTAATGTTTTCAGAGCCTCTCTCTATTTGATTCTTTATTATTAATCCCAAGGGAGACTGCGTGCTCGCTAGCTAGCACGCTAGTTAGCAGACTCATGGCGTCTACTGCAGCCAGAAATAAACTTTATTTACGCCGCAAACAGCCAGCTCTTGTTACCAGTTACGATACACAGCTCCTACAACAATTCTAAATGTACAAAAAAAATGCTCAGGACTGAATATTTAATTGACTGACCATTTCACTGTCACATAATGTTACTAAAAATCAGCAAATAGACTGATATATATATTAACCCGCTTTCCATCAGCTAAAATAAGCGCATATTAAGTTTACTTACAGTGCAACACGATCTGCCGAAGTAAAGGAACAACTGTAAAGCTTTACAAAGTGAGCCTCTACTTCATGCCATTTTGCTTAAAATACACATTACAGTGCTCATTATTATCTAGTTTTGACTTAAAACATTGTTTAGAGCTTTTTTCTCAAAAATACTATACACTGTTGTTCAAAATTTTATTGTACATTCCAAAGATTGTCTTACCTCTGACAAAATGGATGGTCCAGTCCACTTCTGAAGCATGTGTGTGCACATGGCAGAATGTGCAGCCAAGATGGCGGAAGTGTAGAGTAATTAAAATCAAAGTGCTTTAATTAGTAAAATCTATTAGATTTAAAAATCTTCATATTTTTCTATTAAAATATGCTAAAGATATCGTTGCTTATTTTACCGTAAAAAAATATAAGTAAATTTAAATTACTTAACATCTCAAAAATGTTGAATTTTGCTTACACTGAATTAAAACCATGCATATGCATTTTTACTGAGTAACAGTTACTATCAGTGGCCTATTAGATACTACTTAACCCCAATCACACTTTTTTCAGTGTACGAGATCTCGCGATATTAAACTCCCGCGATATCTCTCGTTGAGAGGTAACGTTGTCTCGCGAGACGCTAATGCTAGCGCTAGCAGAGCCCCTAGCAAGTCAGCGTCACGGACAGCATGGCTTCGCCGGATGAAGTTGCTATAGAAGACGCCCCAACTACTGATGGAGGGTCCCGGTCCCGCAGACGCTTCTACATTGATGGAGGGTCCCGGCGCTGCCGACGCTGCCCCGGATGTAAAGACACGCGTGTAAACACCGGTGTGACCGGTGTTGCCAGATAGAGTCCCACCCACCCAAAGCACTCTTTACCCGCAAAAGTCAGAAGGAAAATCGCGGTGAACCGCCCAATCTGGCAACACTGGTGAGTGACGACGGCTGCTGATGCGGATATTTATGTTCAATTTTTGGAAAGTCCTGCGTGAATATCTATATTCTACAAAAAAAAAACGGCAAAATGAAAGAAAAGTAACGAGGCTATTTTTAAAAAGTAAGGAGTAGAAAGTACCAGTAATTGCGTGAAAATGTAAGAAGTAGAAGTATAAAGTAGGCTGAAAAATAATTACTTTACTAAAGTATAGATAACTAAAATTTGTACTTAAGTAAAGTAACGAAGTATTTATACTTCGTTACTTGACACCTCTGCTGCAGATACATATACAGCATTCTTTGACTAGCCTTATCTAAGGATGCCAAATGTGCCTTATGTGCCTTACTTCATATGCCACTTTGCCTCTATACCAACATCAACTACCTCATACATATACTGTGTACATTAACTTATATGCTGCTGTGCCACTCTTTGCAAATGTCAACGCTAGAAACTTCAGTTTATTTTATAGATATACGTTTTATACTTTTTATACTACTATGCAAAAACTCAGGACAGTATTACACTTTTATTATTTCATTTTATGCTTATGTTCATTGGGTGTTTGGTGTTTTAGGGGTGTTTGGTGTTTCAGTGTTGGTGTAAATTTTCATACTTTTATACTATTATGAAAAAACTCAGGACAGTGTTACACTTTTTTTTACTATTTTATGCTTATGTTTATTAAATGTTTTAGTGTTTAGTGTTTAGATGGTTACTGTTGCACCGAGGGACTGAGAGAAACGCAATTTCGGTCCTGTGTATGTCCTGTACATATTGCAGTTCTGACAATAAAGTTGACTTTGACTTTATCTGTTAAAAAACGAGTGTTCTTGAACGTTACACACTGGAGTGTAAAAGATCAGCTGTCTAGCTTTGATGCAGTTATCTTTAAAGTGCACCATTACCGACAGGATCGAAGGATGGTAGAAGATTCGGTCTGGTTCACTGCGAGCCTTTTATTCAACATGTCCGCCATTCACCTGGTCGGTACAACAACACAGTAACTAACGTAACTTTGCGTCAACTACGTAACTACGTCATCACGTACATTCTAACGTAAGCACATGTACGTGACAGGATATTACATCTCCCTTTTTTGAAATAAAAATAAATGTCCTTCTACAACACATACTAATCAGAACCTATTATAGCAAAAGATCTATAACCAATACAAAATCTCTATACATGACATCTAACACAACACCTGCTGGAAATGCAAAATTTTAAATATACATTTTACAAGCATTTTTTTTCCCACAATTCTTGAACATACATTTCACAAGCATTTTTCTTTTTTTTTTTCTTTTTTACAAATTCAAAATGTTTCTGGGTCTCACCACTCGACCTGATCGAGTTTGTATCAGAGGTGCGGACTCTGATCTTTCTTCACTGTCCATGCCTGTTTGCTGTGTAATGCCTGGTGGTTCTGGTTCTGGACAATCTGGTGTGGTGACATCAGGAGTTGGAATCAGATGCCGTCTGTTCCTTTTGATTTCAGAACCATCTTCCGTCTTGATGTGGTACGAGCGATTAGTCTTTGCTGGTCCGATGACCGTCGCTGGCTTCCAGGTAACATCTGGCAGTTGAAAACGAACAGCAGATCCCGGTGGCAGTGCTGGCAGTGGTTTGGCAGTTCTGTCATAGTACCATTTTTGTCGCTTTTGGCATCTCTGTCTTCTGCGGCGGATGTCGCTCTGGCGAGTCAATTCAGGTTGTAGTTGTTCTTTCGTGGATGGAAGGATTGAGCGAAGTCTCCTGCTCATCAGCAGTTGTGCTGGTGATTTGAATCCATCAACCGGGGTGTTCCTGTATTCTAACAGGCTGAGGTAGGGGTCTGTTCTCTTCATGTGTGCTTTCTCCATGAGAGCCTTGACAGTTCTCACAGTTCTTTCTGCCAACCCGTTGCTCTGTGGGTACATGGGGCTGCTCGTCATGTGTTCAAAGTCCCATGCTTTGGCGAAATTTCTGAATTCTTGTGAGCTGTAACAGGGTCCATTGTCACTTACTACAGTCTGTGGAATTCCAAATCTGGCGAATGTGGCTTTTAGTTTTTTAATAACCACTGATGATGTGAGGTTGGGAATTTTTTTCACATCAAAATACCTGCTGTAGTAGTCTACAGTGACGATGCAGTCATTGTTGTTCCATGTGAACAGGTCTGTCGCTACAGCTTGCCACGGTTGGTCTGGTATCGGGTGAGAAACCATTGGTTCTTTTGGGAGTGAGCTTCTGTGCTCCAGACAGATGCTGCATGACCCAACTAGTGTCTCTATTTGTTTTCCCATACCTGGCCAAAACAGTATATCTCTAGCTCTCTGTTTACATTTGTCCATTCCCAAATGTCCTGCATGTATACGTGACAACATTTCAGTTCTCAACACATTTGGAATAACAATTTTTCCCCCTTTTAGAAGAATACCATTAGCCTCTGAGAGCTCATGCCTAATGTTCCAGTATTCTGAAACAGCTTGTGGGCATTTCTTGGCTGTTTTTGGCCAACCCGACTGGATAATTCTCTTTAAGAGTATGAGTTGTTCATCTCTTGCTGTAGCGTCTCTGATTTCCATCATTTTGCGGTCGCTCACAGGTGCATTGCCCATCACAGTGTGCACTTGGAAGTCCATACCTTCGCTTAATGAAGGCCATCAAGGATCGTGGCGTGCAGTGGGTTTTCTGGATAACGTGTCTGCGACGGGTACATGCTTGCCCGGTTTGTGTACAATGATGATGTCGTACCTCTGTAGCTGTATGATCATTCGTTGAAGTCTTGGAGGAGCAGCTGCGAGGGGTTTTCGCATAATTGACTCCAGTGGTTTGTGGTCTGACTCAACGATTACCTGACGTCCGTACAGGTATTGGTGAAAACGTTTACAGCCAAAGAGTACAGCAAAGAGTTCTTTCTCAATCTGTGCATAGTTTACTTCAGTCTCGTTGAGGGTTTTAGATGCGTAGGCTACTGGTTTTTCGTCTTGTAGCAATACGGCGCCTAAACCGTACTTTGAAGCATCTACCTGCAGCTTTACTTCCTTTTTGTGGTCGAAATAGGTGAGCACTGGACCTGGTTCTGTTGTGAGTAGATCTTTCACACACTGGAAGGCGGCTTCTTGGTTTGTGTCCCATACGAACTCGTTCTTTTCTTTCAGGAGTTCTCGGAGCGGCGCAGTCACTTCTGACAGTCGTGGTGCAAACTTTGCGAGGTAGGTGACCATGCCCAGTATGGTTTCCAGTTCAGACTTGTTTTGTGGTGGTGGCATGTCTCTGATGGCCTCAATCTTGTTAGGGTCTGGACGAATACCATCACAGGTCAACGTGTGTCCAAAATAGTTGACTTCGGGTACACAAATTACGCTTTTATCTTTGTTCAGTTTTATACCCTTTTGGCGGGTCCTCTCTAAAACTGAGTGTAGGTTTGCGTCGTGCTCTTGTTTAGTGCTTCCGTACACTAAAATGTCGTCCACGATGGTAGCCACGCCTGGCAGTCCCTCGTAGGCTTCATCCACTCTTCTCTGGAACTCATCTTGAGCTGAGATGATCCCAAATGGCAATCTTTTGAAGCGATACCTGCCATAAATTGTGTTGAAAGTGGTCAACATCGACAATTCTTCATTGAGTTTAATTGTCCAGTATCCTGACCTGGCGTCCAACACGCTGAAATACTTTGCTCCAGCCAGTTTTGGTGTTACGTCGTCCAAGGTCGGTAGTGGGTAGTGTGGTCTCTGGATCGCTTTGTTTAGTGGACGTGGATCCAGACAGACTCTCAGCTTTTTAGTCTTAGGCTTTTCTGGAGTCGGCCGTGGTGTAGTGGTAATGGCAGTCGACCCCTGATCGGAAGGTTGGAGGTTCGAATCCCGCATCCGCCCACCATGTGTCGTTGTGTCCCTGGGCAAGACACTTAACCCCGAGTTGCTCCCGGTAGGTCTGGATGGCGCCTTGCAAGGCAGGCTACCACTACCGGTGTATGATGTCTGAATGAATGGGTGGATGGCTGGTATTGTAAAGCGCTTTGGGGCTCCTCACAGGGGGCTGGAAAGCGCTATATAAATAAGCTCCATTTACCATTTTACCATTTTCTATGATGACGAGAGCGTTCACCCATTCAGTTGGTTCTGTGACTCTCTGTATGATGTCATTTTTCTCCATCTCGTCCAATTCAGCCTTTAGGCGGTCACGGAGGGCAAAAGGTATGCGTTGTGGAGGGCACACCACGGGGGATGCTGAGGGCTTTAGATGGATCTGGCATTCTCCTGGAAACAGACCGATCCCTTGAAACACGTCAGCAAATTCCTCATAAATGTCTGTGTTTTCTTTGAGCTGCACATCAACAGCGTGTAATAGTTGGACTATGTTTAAGTCCAAACATGCTCTCATGCCCAGAACAGGAGGTGCGTTAGCACAGACTATGTCGAATTCCAGCCAAACAGACGTGTTTTTGTAGCTGCACGACAATCTGCACTAACCCTCTGTTTTTAGTGTTTGGCCTCCATATGCTGTGAGTTGACTGGTCGTGGGGTTTAATGGCATACTACCAAACATTTGATGAAATGTTCCTGCTGGTATTATGTTCGCTTGTGCCCCAGTGTCTACTTTGAAGCTGAGTTTTTGTCTTTTTTTCTCCAACTTCCAACTCTGCATAAGCTTGTTCTTTGTTAGTATTTTCATGCTTTGTAGTGATTGTGTCGATAAACAGCTCCTCTTGTGGTTGTTCGTGGCTGTCTGCGACGTGATGCACTCTTCTGGGTGCAAAACCTTGTTGGCGCTGTGGTGCTTTCGTCCTGCACACGTTGGCGAAATGGTTAAATTTCTCGCATTTATTGCACTGGCGTCCTTTTGCGGGACATTCCTCTGCGCGGCTGTGTCCTCTCCCACATGCTCTGCACATATTTTTGCTTTGAGCGACGCCTTCGTTGCTGCGGCCTGTTGCTTTGCTACTGTGGTGCGTTAGCATGCTGCGGCTTTTGCTAACCACGTGCACGGACTGTGCTGGCATGCTAGCTGCGGCGTTTGTCATAGTCTGTAGTTGCTGTCGTGATAACTCGAACGATCCGGCAACGTCGATCGCTTTTTCTAGCGTTAAATCTGGACCTTGACAAAGTAGCTTTTCACGGACTCTCGGTGAATTAGTAGCAAACACAATTCTGTCCCTTATCATCTCGTCAGTGTTCGGGAAATTACAGTCTTTCGCCAACAGTTTAAGCTCTGTCACAAACTTATCGAAGCTTTCATTTTCTCCCTGAATCTTCTCGTGAAACTTGTAATGTGCAAAGATTGGATTAGCTTTCGGCGTGACGTATGCCTCAAAGTTATCAAAGTAGGTTTTCAGTACCTTTCTTTGGTCTGCACTGAGGTCCCATGTGCTGAAGATGTCTCTACCTTTCTCTCCAATCCACAGGAGTAGGTAACTGCATTTCTCTTCTTGAGACTTGCTTTTGAGTGGCCCGGTGAACATTAGTTCGACGTGTTGTCGAAATCTTCTTCACGCGTCCGTTAAGTTCGTCGCGTCCCAGTCCATGTGCGGTATCGGTACACCTGCGTTCTCCATCTTCCGTCGTCAGGTCGATGGGCAAAACGTTCAGGATTCTTCTCGATTATCCACAAACTTCTGACACCATGTAAAAGATCAGCTGTCTAGCTTTGATGCAGCTATCTTTAAAGTTGCAGTATGTAGCTTTTTTTATAAACATATTTCTTCTCTCTGTGACTATTTTTTGACAGAGTGATGTTAAACAGGTAATCTTTGAGAAATACTATATTCCTCTGGCGTCACCCGGTGGTTAAAATAGCATTTATAAAAACCAGAGCGGGCCGTGTTTGACCAGCCAATAAAAACAGAGTTATTTTCATGAACGAGCTTCCCCCGCCCTCCCCCCGCCTCTCCCAGCTGCAGCGCGCAGCCGGGCACGCTCCCGTCTCAAACAGTAGCTGTTTCAAGATGGCGGAGGTGGCGAGAGCTTCGAGTGCTCAGGATTGCCAAGCGATGCAGAGTTAGCAACTTTCCTGCTTGAAAAGTAAGTGTCTTTGCTTGAATCATGTGATAGCGCAAATGCCATGTTATTATCTACAACAGGCTAAAACCGTTTTCCGGCCTACAGCTGACGTGATGCTAATGGCAGCAGCTAACTCATTCAACCTCAGTATTGTTTCGATACGTACATTTAGTTATCCTAACTTATTGTATTGTGGATCAGCAAGCAGATATGATGAAAGTACTGTAACTGTGCTGTCTGTGTAAGAGATGCATGATCACAACAACTAGCAATTAGCATATTGTCTGCAGATCATTTGGTGTTCATAATCGAAAAGTCTGTTAGTTCTCCTACACAATAAATGTTGTTGATGCATACATCTCAACCTCTTTGGACGTTTACCTGTATAAAGGGCCTCAAAAATCATTAATTTTTGGAATAAAATCTGTAAAACTTGCGGTGGGGTGGACGAGTTTGCTGCGGACATGAGCCTGCAGTGAAGCAGGATGAAAGGAGAGCATAAAAAGTTCAAATTTTACTTCTAGCAGCAGAAGAGGATGGAAGATGGCTGTTTGATGCTATTTTTTAAATCATCCTAAATGCTTTGATATGTTAGATAAATTTGTCATTGTGTGATAAATGTGTTGAAAAGACTTTTTTTCGGATGAAAGCAAATTTTGCATGTCATTTGGAAAATCAAGGTGCCAGAGTCTGGAGGAAGACTGGGGAGAAGGAAATGCCAGAAGTCCAGTGTCAAGTACAAACAGTCAGTGATGGTCTGGGGTGCCATGTCAGCTGCTGGTGTTTGTCCACTGTGTTTTATCAAGGGCAGGGTCAATGCAGCTAGCTATCAGGAGATTTTGGAGCACTCCGTGCTTCCATCTGCTCATAAGCTTTATAAAGATTTCATTTTTCAGCACGACCTACTATAAACTGAATACTTCTTTAAAAAGTATTCTGTTAATGCAAAACGCTGCTGCCAGAGTCTTAACTGGAGTTAGTAGGAGAGATCACATCTCTCCAGTTTTAGTTTATCTCCAATGGCTCCCTGTCAAGTCCAGAACTGAATTCAAAATCTTACTTTTAACCTACAAAGCCCTCAACAACATAGCTCCATCATATGCTAGATCTTACTGTTCCATATTTTCCTAACAGAGCACTTCACTCTCAGACTGCAGGTTTACTTGTGGTTCCTAGAGTTTCCAGAAGCAGAATGGGAAGAAGATCTTTGGTGCTATACAAATAAAATCAAATAAGGCGTTCAATACAGGATCAACTGGACTTCCTGTATTGAACGCCTTTTTTGATTTTATCATGTCCTGGACGACTGAGAATCTTCACCAGCATATATAAATAAACAGAATTTAGTTTAATTTAATTTAATTCTGCATATTTTCTTTCCTTTTTGGCCATGCACTTATTTCTATACATGATGAAAAATGTTCTAATATAACACAAAACATTGTTCTCTTATAAAACTACCTTTATTGATTTTGTTTTTTAATGCTACCTTTAGCTTAAAAAAGCTTCTTAGTTTTAGATTCAAGACAGAGTTTTGATACTTTTAGCCAGTGTTTTGTCATTTTTACATTTTTAACTAGCATTTAGCTAGTTTTACCTTCTGGCTAGCAATTGCTCCATTTAAAACTAGCCTTTATCTTCTTTTCAATCAGAAGAGATTAAAAAGCAACAAAGTGCTCTGAGATGTGAAGCCAGTGTAATGCAGACAAGTGTCAGCTCTGTTGATAGTTGTTAAAAGCAGACAACAGTTTGAGAAATCCAAATATAACAAGTTTAAAAATAAAAATGCTAAAACACATCCACAGGTCGACAGCAGAAGCACATCAAGTACAAAGTGTTTCAAGAGTGGAGGCTCCCCTCACCCTAAATATGAGTGTCCTGCTAATGATGCAAAATGTAATTTCTGTGGGAAGAAAGGACACTATCAGCGTGTGTGCAGATTCAACAAAAAGGTGCAAAGCATTGAAGAGGATAAAGAGGAGGAAGAGGAGGAAAGTTTCTTCCTTGGAGCTGTGACCACAGAAAATCAGGCATGGACAGCTGATATAAAGATAAATGAGACAACACTAACATTTAAACTTGATACAGGTGCAGACGTCACAGCCATGGCTCAGAAAGATTTGAACAGACTGTTTCCCAGTGCTGAAAAACCTGCTCTTCTCAAACCAGTGAAACCTCTGTTAGGCCCTGGCCGAACACCACTGGATGTTGCAGGGTACACAAAATTACAGCTGTTACAGGGACAAGAGTACAACAGAAAAGGTCTATGTTGTTAAGAACCTCACCACACCACTGCTTGGACTTCCTGCCATCACAGCTCTTGGTCTTTTGGTGCGTGTGAACTCTATATCAATGGACACTGTAAAAACTGTGTACCTCAGGCTCTGCACTGGACTAGGTGAGGTGCAGCACACATACCACATTAAACTCAAACCTGATGTGGTTCCATACCCAGGTAAATCCCTCTGGACAGCAGACACATTGTCCCGTTCACCAATTAAAAGACAGATGTCCCAGTTCGACAAAGAACTGATGGAGGACACTGACATCTATGTGGACAACATCATTGCAACTCTGCCAGTTAGTTCTTCATATTAGGACACACTTAAAGAACAGCTGCAGAGTGACAACATTTGTGCATGGGTCATGGAGATGTGCACACAAGGATGGCCAACTCATGCAAACCAGGAACCACTGCTAAGAAATTACTGGCCGGAACGTGCCACTCTCACTGTGAAAGATGGCTTGTTACTTAAAGACTCACGACTTGTTATTCCCTCAATGATGCGCAATGCTGTGCTGGAAAAGCTTCATCAGGGACATCAAGGGGTTGTTAAGTGCAAAGCCCGGGCTCGTCAGTCAGTGTGGTGGCCCGGACTCAGTCAGCAAATAAATGAAATGGTGTTAAAATGTAGAACATGTATACAGGAAAGGCACAACCATAGTGAACCACTCATGCCTTCCTAACACCCTGCACGCCCATGGCAAAAATTGAGCACAGATCTTTTTGAGTTGGGAGGGAAACAGTACCTTCTTGTCGTGGACTATTTTTCTAGATATGTTGAAATTGCTCTTCTAAATGGGACAAAAACAAACAACATCATAATTAATCTTAAGTCCATTTTTGCCCGACATGGTATTCCTGAGGTCCTAATGTCAGATAATGGACCACAGTATTCTGGGCGAGTCTTTGAGTCTTTTGCTGCCTCATATGGGTTTGAACACATCACCAGCAGCCCAAGATTTCCGCAGAGTAATGGGGAAGCGGAGCGCTCAGTACAGACTGTGAAAAACCTGTTAAAGAAAGCAGCAGATCCCTATTTAGCTCTTCTTGCTTATAGAGCTACACCGCTGCAGAATGGATACAGCCCTGCAGAGCTCCTAATGGGCCGAAGATTGCGCACAACGCTACCAGCACTTCCCTCTACTTTGAATCCTGCACTGCCGGACAGTGTCGACCTGGCTCAAAAGGAGAGTCAAAGGAGGAGGATGGACATGGCTAACTTCAACAGGCGCCATCGGGCCAAACCTTTGTGTGACCTATCACCGGGAGAACAAGTTTGGGTTACAGATGCAAAAACACCTGGGACTGTGATCCAAAGTCCTGCCACACCAAGATCCTACATGGTGGATTTACCCCAGGGATCAGTGAGGCGCAATCGTTTGCATTTGATCCCATTACATTCAACTTTGCAGGATGAGACTGAGAAAATGGGGTTGACTGAAGTTCCTACAGAGCAGTCTTCATCAGCTGTGTCATCATCTGTTACTCCTGTAAAAACTGCTGTTGTGAGGACAAGATCAGGGAGAATAGTTATAAAGCCTTCTAAACTGGACCTTTAAGAGTGAGAAGGAAAAAGAGAGAGAGAGAAAAAAAAGTTAGAGTTAAGGACTGATAGTTGAAAAAACAGGTTGTATTTAAGTTACAGTTATGTTATGTTTTGTTATGTGTTCCTAGCCTGTAAAAGAAAATGAAAAAAAAATATGTTAACGGGTTCCCTATTTGTTAAAAGGGGAGATGTGGTGTTCATGTGGTGTTCATGGTGTTCCCTTCTCCGCAAGCTGAAAAGGGCTGGAGCTTCAACCTCCATCATGTGCACCTTCTACAGGGGAGCCATAG
>JBBPBX010058609.1:0-16297 GCA_038048925.1 Garcialebias charrua | reverse complement strand
TAAATAACAGTGATAAGTCTTGTCAGAGGAGAGGAGAAGGGCTGAGTGACATATGATTGGTCTCCTGGTCGTGAAATATGCATGGCTTTTTCAGCAGCCAGAGGAGAGGAGTTAATTTAGGCCTCTCGCTATGCTCGGGGTAATTAAAAGAGATGATCGATAGCCCCACCCCCTGCCCATCTACCCCTCGAGACTGATAACAACCACCACACACACACACACACACACACACAGTCATACAAGCACAAATAAACTGGCACTAACAATGGCCGGACTACTGCAATAAGTACACACACAAGCACACACAGCAGTGTACACAACAACTGAAATTAAGAAAAAAAAGAGACATATGCAAGCAGTCATATTGAGAACAGAACTATATTGTTTTACCAATGATATGTTTATCAATAAAGTATAAACAATAATAGTTGAGAAATATAATATTTAAATATCATTACACAAATTGCAGTATTGAGGCTGTAATGGTTAACAATGTAATGTTTTTGAAATCCTAAATTTAATTTTATGTGGAAATTGTAACAATAAATCCAAATCCAGAAAATAAGGTCGATTAAAAAAAATACAATACAGTACTTTGGAATCATTTGTGCAATATAGTTTTTAACTAATCTAAAATGCTGAGCAGTTGAATTAAGCCATATGTGTACACTTGTTCTAACTATAAAATGTTATGTCATATAACAAGTAAATAACCAATTGACACCCTGCCTGTTTGTGGGGATATGTTTCACTTGGACTATAAACATTTATTTGATTCAAGGTTAGACCTGCTGTCTTATTCAGGACAGCAGATTTCTGTTTTTACTTTAGTTTTTAGTTTTTTATGTTGACCTGTCCAGAGTACCCCGCCTCTAGCACAGTGACGACTGGATATGGGCACCAGTGACCCCTCACCCCGAAAAGATAATGAATGGCTGGATGGATGGATTAAGTTATATATATATATATATATAATTTCTCAGTGTATTTAAAACATTTAGCTAAATTAAGTAGGTATTTTCCACAAGTACGTTATCATGAGTATTGGCAGATTGCCATCGTTGTCGTCGTTTCAGTTTATTATTTCAAACCAAAACACAAAAGCCAATAATGAGCTTCAGAAAAGGCCTTTCAGATTTTTGTGTGAAGCATAATTTAGTGCTAAAACATTGCATTCTACATATTAAACCATTATAATGTTTAAATGTAGCACTTTTGCTGTGATGAAGCATGTAGGCCTCTTAAAATCTCTTTTCCATTTAGATATTGTTTGACATTGCAACATCTTTTTTTACTTTTTGTTGTGCTACAGTTCTGTACATTTTCTCAACGTAAGAGGATGAAACACAAAAATTAAATACAATTAACATTTTAGTGAAATAAAATTGGGCAGCAGCCAAGCTAACATTTTAGTGAAATAAAATTGGGCAGCAGCCAAGCAGCAGCCAAGCAGCAGCCGAGCCTTGGATCCTCTGACAGCTACCACACCCAGTCCAGCCACCACCAGGCCCTGTCTGGCCCAGGTTCCATCAGGCCTGGGCTCCACCAGGCCTACACCACCACCACCAGGCCCAGGCCCTGTCTGGCCCAGGTTCCATCAGGCCTGGGTTTCATCGGGCCTAGGCTCCACCAGGCCTCACCAGGCACAGGTGTCCTTGTAAAGGATACGCAAGTACCAGACTGGCTAATTAACGTGACTGGTAGGACTGTCTTGTTTAAACTGTGTCTATTCATCTGAAAAATGCCACCTAAAAAGTGTGGTGAGGACACTGTTTCTTTCTCAACTGTACGTGACCTCTTGGATCAACAAAAATCCTTTTATCCATCCATCCATCCATCCATCTTCTTCCGCTTATCCGGGGTCGGGTCGCGGGGGTAGCAGCCTAAGTAGGGAGGCCCAGACTTCCCTCTCCCCAGCCACTTGGAGCAGCTCCTCCGGGGGAATCCCAAGGCGTTCCCAGGCCAGCCGAGAAACATAGTCCCTCCAGCGCGTCCTGGGTCTTCCTCTGGGTCTCCTCCCGGTGGGACATGCCCGGAACACCTCACCAGGGAGGCGTCCAGGAGGCATCCTAACCAGATGCCCGAGCCACCTCAACTGGCTCCTCTCGATGTGGAGAAGCAGCGGCTCTACTCCGAGTCCCTCCCGGATGACTGAGCTTCTCACCCTATCTCTAAGGGAGAGTCCAGCCACCCTGCGGAGAAAACTCATTTCAGCCGCTTGTATCCGAGATCTTGTTCTTTCGGTCATAACCCAAAGCTCATGACCATAGATGAGGGTGGGAACGTAGATCGATCGGTAAATTGAGAGCTTTGCCTTTTGACTCAGCTCTCTCTTCACCACGACAGACCGGTACAGCGCCCGCTTAAAAAAATAAAAATAAAAATAAAATCCTTTTATAATGACCTAATTAAACAGCAAGAAAACAACTTCAAGAGTTTTGTGCAAATGATCCATGATTCCAACAACAAACGCTACAATGATTTGAGTAGAGAAGTACAGGACCTCAAAAGGAGCCTAGAATATTCTCAAAAAGAAGTTGATGAGCTGAAAACTACTTTACAGGCCTTGACTACTGACACTTTCAAACATCTTCAGTCTAATGCAGAGACTCTGAAAGCTGAGAACAACAAATGGATGGCTAAAGTTGACCATCTGGAAAACCATTCCAGGAGGAACAACATTATAGTTGATGGTATCCCAGAATCCCTTCCCATGGGCTCACCACCTGTGGGAGGGGCCAAAGGGGTCGGGTGCAATGTGAGATGGGTGGCGGCCGAGGGCGGGGACCCTGGCGGTCTGATCCTCGGCTACAGAAGCTGGCCATTGGGACATGGAATGTCACCTCTCTGGTGGGGAAGGAGCCTGAGCTAGTGTGTGAGGTTGAGAGGTTCCGACTAGAAATAGTCGGACTCACCTCAACGCATGGCTCTGGCTCTGGAACCAGTTTCCTTGAGAGGGGTTGGACACTCTTCCACTCTGGAGTTGCCCCTGGTGAGAGGCGCCGAGCAGGAGTGGGCATACTGGTTGCCCCCCATCTTGGTGCCTGTACGTTGGGGTTCACCCCGGTGAACGAGAGGGTAGCCTCCCTTCGCCTACGTGTGGGGGGACGGGCTCTGACTGTTGTTTGTGCCTATGCACCAAACGGCAGCTCAGACTACCCACCCTTTTTGGAGTCCTTGGAGGGGGTATTGGAGAGTGCGCCTCCTGGGGACTCCCTTGTTCTACTGGGGGACTTCAACGCTCACGTGGGCAATGACAGTGAGACCTGGAGGGGTGTGGTTGGGAGGAACGGCCCCCCTGATCTGAACCAGAGTGGTGTTCTGTTATTGGACTTCTGTGCTCGTCATGGATTGTCCATAACGAACACCATGTTTAAGCATAAGGGTGTCCATATGTGCTCTTGGCACCAGGACACCCTAGGTCGCAGTTCGATGATCGACTTTGTTGTCGTCTCATCTGATCTGCGGCCGCATGTCTTGGACACTCGGGTGAGGAGAGGGGCGGAGCTGTCTACTGACCACTACCTGGTGGTGAGTTGGCTCCGATGGTGGGGGAGGATGCCGGTCAGACCTGGCAGACCCAAACGTATCGTGAGGGTCTGCTGGGAACGTCTGGCAGAGTCTCCCGTAAGACGGAGCTTTAACTCCCACCTCCGGGAGAGCTTTGAACACGTTCCGAGGGAGGCGGGGGACATGGAGTCCGAGTGGGCCGTGTTCCGCGCCTCTATTGTCGAGGCAGCTTATCGGAGCTGTGGCCGCAAGGTTGTTGGTGCCTGTCGAGGTGGCAACCCTCGAACCCGGTGGTGGACACCGGCAGTGAGGGATGCTGTCAGGCTGAAGAAGGAGTCCTATTGGGCCTTTTTGGCTTGTGGGACCCCGGAAGCAGCTGATAGGTACCGGCAGTCCAAGCGGCATGCGGCTCGGGTGGTTGCTGAGGCAAAAACTCGGGCGTGGGAGGAGTTCGGAGAGGCCATGGAGAATGACTTCCGTACGGCTTCGAGGCGATTCTGGTCCACCATCCGGCGTCTCAGGGGGGGAAAGAGGTACGAGACCAACACCATTTATGGTGGAGGTGGCGTGCTGCTGACCTCAACTCGGGATGTTGTGAGTCGGTGGGCGGAATACTTCGAAGACCTCCTCAATCCTACTGGCACGTCTTCCACTGAGGAAGCAGAGCCTGGGGACTTTGGGTCGGGTTCTCCGATCTCTGGTGCTGAGGTCGCCGAGGTGGTTAAAAAGCTCCGCGGTGGCAAGGCTCCGGGGGTGGATGAGATTCGCCCGGAGTTCCTTAGGGCTCTGGATGTTGTAGGGTTGTGTTGGCTTACGCGACTCTGCAATATCGCGTGGACATCGGGGGCAGTTCCCTTGGATTGGCAGACTGGGGTGGTGGTTCCCCTATTTAAAAAGGGGGACCGTAGGGTGTGTTCCAACTATAGGGGGATCACACTCTTAAGCCTCCCTGGTAAGGTCTATTCAGGGGTTCTGGAGAGGAGGGTCCGTCGGATAGTCGAACCTCGGATTCAGGAGGAGCAGTGTGGTTTTCGTCCTGGTCGTGGAACACTGGACCAGCTCTACACCCTCAGCAGGGTCCTGGAGGGTGCGTGGGAGTTTGCCCAACCAGTTTACATGTGTTTTGTGGACTTGGAGAAGGCATTCGACCGCGTCCCTCGGGGGGTTCTGTGGGGGGTACTCCGGGAGTATGGGGTACCAGGCCCTTTGATAAGGGCTGTTAGGTCCCTGTACGACCGGTGTCAGAGCTTGGTCCGCATTGCCGGCAGTAAGTCAGGCTCGTTTCCGGTGAGAGTTGGACTCCGCCAAGGTTGCCCTTTGTCACCGATTCTGTTCATAACTTTTATGGACAGAATTTCTAGGCGCAGCCAAGGTGTTGAGAGGATCCGTTTTGGTGACCTTAGAATCGCTTCTCTGTTTTTTGCAGATGATGTGGTCCTACTGGCTTCATCAGTTCGTGATTTACAACTTTCACTGGAGCGGTTTGCAGCCGAGTGTGATGCGGCCGGGATGAGGATCAGTTCCTCCAAATCCGAGGCCATGGTCTTGAGCCGGAAAAGGGTAGCATGCCCTCTCCGGGTCGGGGAGGAGGTCCTGCCCCAAGTGGAGGAGTTTAAGTATCTCGGGATCTTGTTCACGAATGAGGGAAAACTGGAGCGTGAGATCGATAGGCGGATAGGTGCAGCATCCGCAGTGAAGCGGGCGCTGTACCGGTCTGTCGTGGTGAAGAGAGAGCTGAGTCAAAAGGCAAAGCTCTCAATTTACCGATCGATCTACGTTCCCACCCTCATCTATGGTCATGAGCTTTGGGTTATGACCGAAAGAACAAGATCTCGGATACAAGCGGCTGAAATGAGTTTTCTCCGCAGGGTGGCTGGACTCTCCCTTAGAGATAGGGTGAGAAGCTCAGTCATCCGGGAGGGACTCGGAGTAGAGCCGCTGCTTCTCCACATCGAGAGGAGCCAGTTGAGGTGGCTCGGGCATCTGGTTAGGATGCCTCCTGGACGCCTCCCTGGTGAGGTGTTCCGGGCACGTCCCACCGGGAGGAGACCCAGAGGAAGACCCAGGACGCGCTGGAGGGACTATGTTTCTCGGCTGGCCTGGGAACGCCTTGGGATTCCCCCGGAGGAACTGCTCCAAGTGGCTGGGGAGAGGGAAGTCTGGGCCTCCCTACTTAGGCTGCTACCCCCGCGACCCGACCCCGGATAAGCGGAAGAAGATGGATGGATGGATGGTATCCCAGAATCACCAAATGAAAAATGGCCTGACACAGAGAAAAAAATTAGAGAAATTCTAAATGGCAAATTGAACATCGATCAAAAACACATTGAAATCGATTCTGCACACCGTCTTGGAAAGCCAATGAAGGATGGTGACAAAAGACCAAGACCAATAATAGTTAAACTCTATAGATATAAAGACAAACAGCTCATCCTGTCAAAAGCAAACAAACTGAAAGGCTCACACATCTACATCAACGAGGACTATTCAGAGGCCGTGCGTCAAAAGCGTAAAGAACTTCTGCCTGAGATGAGAGCTGCAAGAGCAAGAGGAGAATGGGCCTATCTGAATTATGATAGACTCATAGTGCGACCCATGAGTGAGCGTCCTACAAGAGAGCAGCACATGGATTCTAATGAGGAGGATGATCATTAATCTGTTGCCCTGGCATTCACAACCATGTTTTTAATTTTCTGTTCATCTTATGGTAGATCCTGTTCCATGTTCCCAGAAGCAAAAGCAAATTAATTTATGTACTAATTTAACTTCTGGTAGTGACCCTCCAAACTTAACTTCTAATAATAATTTGGTTTTTCATTCTTTTGAGCCACAAAATGATAAGGTTTATAATACCTGTTTTAATCCTGATTTATTCTTTTCATCAGAATATTCTTCAATAGACCCAAACACCTATGACAGAAACCAGTCTAATATTTACGATCCTTCTACATGTAATTATTTTAATGAAAATCAGTTCAACTCTTTCATTGCATCTTGTAAAATGTCCAACACCTTTTCTTCTCTCCACCTTAACATAAGAAGTCTTTCAAAAAACTATGATCACTTTTACCATTATCTTGCATCACTGAACCATACGTTCACAATAATTGCATTGACCGAAACTTGGCTAAATGATGAAATCCATTCACTGTTTAATATTGATGGTTACACAGCTGTTCACCGATGTAGAGGAAGTCGAGGAGGAGGAGTCTCTCTTTATGTTCAAAAGGACCATGAATTCAGACAGCGATCTGATTTTGAAGAGAAGTTTCATGGCTGTAATACAGAATGTGTTTTTATTGAGGTTCAATCTATGAAAAGAAAATTGATTGTAGGATGTATCTACCGTCCTCCTAATATAGACATAAACAATTTCAAAGAATGTCTTTCAGATATCTTAGAACTTGTTGCTAAAGAGGGTAAACTTTGTTATTTATTAGGTGACTTCAATGTCAACCTCTTGAATGAAAACAAACATCACATAGATGACCTTACAAATATTTTGTCTTCAAATTATTTTTATCCCCTCATTTGTAAGCCCACTAGAATAACTCCTCAGTCCTCTACATTGATAGACAATATTTTTACTAATGCATTGACTGATGTTATAAAATCTGGTATTCTTTATACTGATATTTCAGACCACCTTCCTGTTTTTCAGTTTTCTTCCGTAATTAACAAACAGTCCACAAATAAATCAAAGTTAATTTATTTTAGAAATTTCAATGAAAGTAACATTAACAACTTCTCAAGTATACTTGCAAATATGTCTTGGGAAACAGTATATGAAGTTTCTGATGTGAATGTGGCCTATAAGAATTTTTATGCAAAATTTTGTTCCGTTTTTGACAAATGTTTTCCTCTGATTTCTAAAGGTAAAGGGAGTTCTGTAAAATTTAACAAACCATGGTTTACTCCAGAACTTAAGAAATCTGCATTAAAGAAAAACAAGTTATATAAAATATATTTACAAAACCCAAGTCCTTTAAATTTAGCAGCATACAAAAATCATGGGAATAATTATAATCACCTCATTAGAAATACTAAATGAAATTACTATAGCGATCAATTTACTCAATCATCAAATAATTCAAAAACTACATGGGATATTTTAAAAGTACTACTCAATAAGAAAAATGCCTCTACCCCATCCCAGGCTACATTTCAGAATGGCACTTCAATCATAACAGATCCAACAGAAATTGCAAATAAATTTAATCATTATTTTATAAATGTGGGACCACACCTTGCAAAGAATATTGATAATGTTTCTGGTTCTCCTTCTGATTTCATAAATGAAAATTATCCCTCTTTAAATACGTTTGATCCAATAAAACCTTTAGAAGTACTTGACATCATTAAGAATCTTAAAAACTCTTCTGCTGGCCATGATGAAATTACAGCCTATGTTATCAAAAAAGTTGCACCTATAATTGTTGCTCCGTTAACATTTATTTTTTCCCTGTCACTTGAATCTGGTATTATCCCACAAGATCTAAAACTTGCCAAGGTCATCCCACTGTTTAAAGCTGATGACCCATCTGTATTTTCAAATTATCGCCCCATATCAGTTCTCCCGTGCTTTTCTAAGATACTTGAGAGATTGGTGTACTCTAGAATCTTGAGGCATCTTGATGCCAACAATATTTTGTATGAGCATCAGTATGGCTTTAGAAGGAATCATTCTACATATATGGCTCTCTTGCATCTTAGAGAAAAGATTTCAACTGCTTTTGAGAAAAATGAATATGCTCTAGGAATTTTCTTGGACTTATCAAAAGCTTTTGACACTGTGGATTATGAAATCTTGTTATCAAAAATGTCTTGTTATGGTTTTAAAAATAAGGTTCTGAAATGGGTTGAAAATTATTTACACAACAGAGAGCAAATTGTAATTTTTAATGGTAAATTGTCAAAGCGAGATGTCCTAAAATGTGGAGTTCCACAAGGATCCATTTTGGGTCCATTATTATTTCTCATATACATTAATGATCTACCAAAAGCATCTAGTGTTTTGACACCTATCTTATTTGCTGATGATACCAATCTTTTTGTTGCTGATGGTAACTTTGACTCACTTATTGATAAGGCAAATTATGGGCTCAGTCAATTTGCTCAGTGGTTTCAGTTAAATAGACTATCACTTAATGTTAAAAAATCTAATTTCATCTTATTTAAGAATAAGAATAAAAATTACAATCCAGAAAAAACTAAAATTTATATTAATAAACATTTACTTTCTAATGTTTCATCAACAAAGTTTTTAGGTGTCTATCTTGATGAGAAACTTTGTTTTAAGAATCATTGTGAATCAGTGTATAAGAAGATTTCTAAATCTTTAGGTATTATAAAAAAGGTTAAACCATATTTAAAAACAAGTACTATATTGACTTTGTACAATAGTTTAATTTATCCCCATATTTCTTACTGTAATTTAATTTGGGCTAGTACCTATCCTTCTTACTTGCAGTCAATCCATAAACTTCAAAAGTCTTTTGTAAGAATTGTCACTAACTCGCCATATTTAGCTCCATCCACACCTCTCTTTAAAAAATTAGAAATTCTTACAATCTATGATGTGAATAAGTATCAAACAGGAATCCTAATGTATAAAGTTATATGTATTCCACTTTCTTTACCTAAATATTTTCATAATTTATTTGAGTTCAATTCTTATTATCATTCATACTCTACAAGAAGGAAGTGTGATTTACATATACCCTTCTGTAGAACCACTGTTGCTAAATTTTCATTCATGTATCAGGGTGTTGTGCTGTGGAACAGTTTGAAACAATTAAGTGAATCATGTACAACATTATCTGTATTCAAAAGAAAGTTTAAAAAAACTTTATAGATTTTCTAACACATTTTTTTTTATATTTTATTTATAATTTTAATATTTTTTGACAATTTAAATGTATTTAATTTCAATTATTTTTTGCTTTAGTATGTAACTGTGTGTGTTTAAAGTAAGATGTAAGTTTATGTATAAAGCTCTTATGATTTTTTTTCTTTATTTTTTTAGAAGGGGGGGGGTGCGCTTGTAAGCCCAATTAGGGTTTTTATTACCTCTCCTGCACATTTTTTAAAAACTTTTCTTTTATGTGTGTTGTTTCTTTTTGTGCAAACAATAAACAAACAAACAAACAATTAGGGATGGTCAAAAAATGGATTTGGACAAAATGTCAAATTTTATTCACTTGAGACATGTGCAATATTATAAAATTACTTCACCAACTTAACCAAACTGAGGCCTAACTTCAGTGTTGTGACATTTAGTAGTGGTTTTATGAACAACATAATGCAAAACAACAACATTTATATAAACAGAAATGCCTAATGCCATCCTCTGCACTTTTCCTGTGCATCGTTGAACTAAAACTTAAATCCTTGTCTCACCTCTGGGTTGTTGATTTGTATTATGTCATTTCTGATAAGAAGGCAGGCGAGAGGAGAGTTCAGCTCTCCAGTCTCTTCTATAAACCAGCACTCCGTCATCAATATTGTAGAGGAATCCATACTGCAGGACTAGAAGACTAATTAGAGCCAGCTCTAAATTATTTAACTCCCTCTGATTTTATTGATTTGTCAGTTCAAAACTGCGACTCAGAGCTGTAAAATTGACTCTGCTGAAAGAGACATGCTCGTCTGCTGGTTTATGGCTGTCAGCACACGGACAGGGACAGACACTGATGTACTAATACAGCTGCCTCACACATGCGAACACAGACCTAACACACACAGATAGAGACACCAAACCAATGATCTATCATACACATGGACAAAAGCCCATGTGGTAATTATCAAACAGGAATTCACACAGCCAACTGGATTATGCATTAACCACCATAATTAGAAGATTTGTATTAAAAACAACAACATATAAATAACCACAGTAATTCAGCTCACGCACTCCAAAACACACACTCTTTCTCACACCAATTATGTATCTCTTGATTAACACGTATCTCCATGTGGAGTGCATAGACCCCTAGGGATCCAGTTAGCCACCTGTTACTAATATTTCAAGTCAAGCATGATAACATCAGAACACAAACACACACGTGTGTATATTACTCAACACTAGCCTCCAATTAAACATGGCAACAGCAGTAAACACCCACATATGTGGAGCAGGCTTGGCCTATTAGATGATTGCTAAATAGGTTAATTTCTTAATTGGCTAACTGTTGAGGGATTACACGAAGATGAGTGGGAATCAATTGGCCGAGTGTGCACTTCAGCTCGTATGATTGACAGAAGAGTAAAATGATATTATAGACATTGACGTAGACATATAGACACATGGTACACCTGGACCTATATCTGGACAGACCATTCTATGTTTGTTTGTTTCTCTTTTCTGTCCTCTCAACCCAGTCGGCCAAAGCAGATGGCCACTTGTCCAGCCTGCTTCTGCTGGAGTGTTCTTCTTTTTAAAAGGGAGTTTTTCCTTTCCACTGTTGCCACTGTGCTTGCTCAGGATGGGAGACTACAACGAAGCCAAGATTCAACTTGTCTGCTGGATTCCTTAGATATAAAGAACTTTTACTAATTGGCTTTTCTATGTAAGTAAATGCTCCTGTAAAGTGCCCTGAGACAATTTCCTGATGCATGCTCAATAATTCAGGTAGGAAAATCTAAAAAGTCTGGTCCTCTGGTCCAGAGGACCAGACTTAACCTTCCTAGCGTGTCGAGATCCCGCACGCACTTATGATGTTAACGGGTCATTTGTGACCCGTCTTAAATCAGCCAAAAAATGCCCTCAAAACAGTGTTTTTTTAAGAAGTATTAGAACACATCTCTAAAATAACATATGTATGACAATACCCTGATGCATGCTCAATATGTATGACAATGTTAGTGAGGTCACAGTGTGTTTATGATTTCAGTTTTGACACTGATTATTGGTTGATAGTCTTATACCATAACTGGGTCACAAATGACCCCAGTGCGGCAAGTTTTATAAAAAATAAAAAATAAATTTAAATAAAATATATATATATTTTTTTTAAATAAAGGTTCCAGACAAAGTCAAAAAGCCTTGATGCAAAAAAAATATTTAAAAGACAGTATCATTGATAGTCTTATACATAACTGGGTCACAAATGACCCCAGCGCGGCAAGTGCGTGTTTTTTATAAAAAAATAAAGATTAAATTTAAATTTTTTTTTTTTAATTTTTTTTATTTAAATAAAGGTTCCAGACAAAGTCAAAACGCCTTGATGCAAATAAATTTTTTTTAAAGACAGTATCATGATTTAAACTTTAAAACGGGTCACTACGGACCCTAACACCGTAGGAGGGTTAACTTTTTTAGATGCCCTGAGACAACTTTGTTGTGATTTAGCGCTATACAAAGAAAGTACCGGTAAACTGAATTGAATTGATTTGAATCAAGAAAACGTTAAAGATGTGATCTGTTCAGGTGACATTTGATCCTTCAGTCCAGGAGTTAGAGCATGGGAGTCGATCTGATTGGGATGAAGGACTTCTTTATGTTTTTATGTAGTGATTTGCAAGTGCTAATAAGACCACAGGAAATACACCAAAGAAGGAAAAAGGATGAAATATTAACTTTTGTTTAGTTTTCTGTGTATTGAGAATTTTATATTGTCGGGTTATTTAGAGTAACTACATTAATGCATTTTATCAGTTTGTTAACATGTATATTTTGATCATTTAGGATGTACCTGGTAGGTGGTTGGGTTAAATGCAGAGACAAATTTAGTCTGTGTATGGGAAACATACGCAGATGACAGGAAAATACATTATTATTATTATTATTATTTAAAAAAGACTTCAGTAGAAATGTTCAAACCTGTTAGTCAATACCCCTGGAATGCCCAGCCTAAAGTGTCATAACACATTTATTTTTATTTTTTTAAATGCTTATTTTTTTAATCTTTTTTTTTTCTAGTGTCAATCTCCCCATTTGTTGTGTCTTGTTCAGACTTGTAGGGCTAATTAAGAATGAGATTCACATCTTTTTGAAAGGAGCTGAATAATGCGGATCAAATAAGTTAAAATAAATCAGTCTTTAGATTAGTTGGTCCCTTGATATGACCAGTGATGTATTCTTGCTGTATGTTACTTGTTTATCACTTTGTGTGACTGTATGTACTGCCACAGCCATGCTGTCATGCCCAGGTGCTTATCAAGCATAAAACCCCTCCTCCCTCCCTCCTGAGAACGTTGGACAATCAGAACTGTTGAACTCCACCCCTTTACCTGTTTTCCTTTGTTTCTATGAAATAGCCAAGAAGGAGCATGTGTGTCTGCATCTGCATGAAACAGGAGGAGAAATAACAACTTACAACTGTCTGAGACCTGGTTTCCATTGTTCCTTATAAAGAGCCATTACAATGATGTGTATAATTTGTGAAAGTCAAATCTCTTGGGCTGACCCAGACCCACACACAACAAAGTCTACTCATTTACTCTTGCTTCTAAAGTAGTATATAAATGAACTGCAACTGGTGACGACAACTTGAAATATGACATTCCTAATAAAGTCTCCAAAATGTGTCTAAATGTTCAAGGGGTTTAAATCAATGCCTGAGTAGCACAGGCTTGAAGCATTGTTGTCTAAAATTGGAACATATTATAAATAAATACATACATAAATAAATAGTGGGGCAATATTCCTCTGAAAATAGTGACAAAGTTGTTGTGTGCATTGAGAACCATTTTAATTTAGTTTGTGTAAATTCAAGAGAGATAGACTTGTACTTTTGACACCTTCACATCAGGGCCAGATTAATACTTTGCTGTATCCTGGGCAACAATCTTCACGGGCACCATCATCATAATGCCAGAACCACCATTATCTGGCAAAATCCATCCATCTATTATCTTTTACACGCTTCTTCCATTTTGGGTCACGGGGGTCGCCGGTGCCCATGTCCAGCAATCACAGTGCGAGGTGTGGGGTAAACCCTGGATATCAGGCAAAATACAAAATAAATTACCACAAATGTACTGTACTTTAAATTCTAACTATCATGTGTGTTTTGCTGTATAAACATCAAAATGCTCATGGTACTATACACCCAACCCCGATTTATGAACGACTTCGGGACCTAAGAACCGTTCGCAGGTCGATCTGTTCGCAGGTCAGTCCTTCCGTACACTCGTCACTCGGGGATGTCCTGTATTTTTTTTTGTTTGTCGTACCAAGTACTGTACTTACTTCGCCTATCCTAACACACCTAACACAGTGTAATTAATTAATACAGTACAGTAATAAAAATATAAATTAAATAAAAATATAATTTCTTACTTTGAGGTGGTCAAAGCCGCTGCTGGCGTCCCGTGTTAGCTCCCGTGTTAGCTTCTGGAGCTAGCCAGGCCGGAGGTGTTCGCGCGGCGGCCTGGCACGATCGGCGATAAATCCGCGGCTGCCTGAGACATCCACAAAGTTCACAGAGACGTTTCCAGCTAGTAATTAATCCATATGAGGCGATCCTGGTCACCAGTCTTCAAAGGCCGGCTCCCGGCAGCTAACCTAAAATGGCGTCCGGTGTTCTACATTAACTTGTGACCGTCTAAACTGGAGACCTTCAAAGGCCCCCGTGACTGAACCTAAAATGGCGTCCGGTGTTCTACATTAACTTGTGACCGTGTAAACTGAAGACCTTCTTCTTGCTGCGCAAGATTGCGCAATCATGACAAAAATGATCAGAAATGATCATTTTTATCATAATTATTATTTATAAAGCCTTTAAAACAACCACAGCTGCAACAAAGTGATGTACACATGAAATTAAGAACATTTAAACACACACAAAAAAAAAAAATATATATATATATTTTTTTTAATACAGTAATTTCATATTTTTATTAAATATGATACGTTCGTAGGTCCGGGCGGCCGTAGGTCGATGGAGTCGTAGGTAGGGGGTCACCTGTAAATGCTATAATGTCCTCTTGTTGACGCAAATCAATCACCAAGACTGAGTTATGTTGAGCGCACTTTGATCATCAATGGTGTACTTGTTTAGCAACATATTGGCCATTGGTTACAGAAGCATTTGTAATGTTGGGGGACACACTGATGGGAGGTGGGTGGGGTTCTGGGGGTCCTCCCCCAGAACATTTTGAATAAAGTACATGTCATTTCCTGCATTCTGGTGTATTTTATTTTATTTTTTATTTTTCTTTCTTTTTTTCCCCTCCCTTTTATAGATGGCCTCCCTTCTCACCTCACAGCCATCCTCTTCACACCATAATTAATTAATTATTATTTTTATTTTATTTATTTATTTATTTATTTATTTATTTTTAGGATAGAAGGAAAGGAAGGAAAGGAAAGATGGAAAATAGGACCACAAAACATAACAAATACACACAGAAAGCACAAGGCAAACACACCCGACCACCGTCTGTAAACCTGCAAAGAACATGACAGAACACACCAACAAAAGACATATGTATAAAATACTTAGAATATTCATGGCTTTGCAGTAGTTCTCCATAAATATATATATACCCATACCCATAAACAAACATATATATACATGCATATGTAGTCACATGCACATCTACATATCCTACATACGAAACCTGCATGTGCATCCCTGCATCTATTTGTGTGTGGTTGTGAACATGCATAAGTGTATAATACTTCTCTAATAGAACATTCAATAGTGACTGCAAAGCATCAGAGGTCCGACCCCCAAGATCCGAGGAAGACAAAGGGGGCCCAGAGCCCAAGACCCCAAGAGGGACCCCGAGCACAGAGCCCCCAGGGCCATCCAGACAGAGTGAACCACACGCCCTCTCCCCAGGTCCAACCACAGTGGAGAACCAGAAGAGCCCCACCAGGGACCATACACAATGACCCCCCGGGGCCAATAGCGGCATACTCACAGGCCCCCGCTGGAACCCGCTGTACCTCATTCTGGTGTATTTTAACGTTGTTTTACATCTATTTTTGACTATACAAGTAAACACTTGATTCAATAACTATCTTAGAGTTAATTGCACAACAAGAAGAAGCCTGGCCAACAGCTCTCCTTGTGTGAATAGAGAATGCTCTGCTTCTCTCACGCATCCTAGCTACAGTCCAAGAAACACAGTGTGTAATGTAACTTTTAGGAAAAAAATCACTAGCCAATATGAAACAGTAATAATAATAATAATCACTCCTTTTTACAAATGGCCTAGCATAAAGCAAGATGATAATCATCCATCGTGTTTATTAGTAATTTAAAATACCTAATTAAAACTCCAGTAATGGGCTAGGTCTGCTGTAACCTTACATAGTTGTAGGGTCAAGAGACAAACATGCAGCATTAAAATTAAATTACTTTAACATAGTTTACTTCAAATATTACAAGATAATATAATATAATATAATACAAGATTATCAATGAATGTATGCAACAAATAATTTACTATGATTATAACAAAGATTTCTTCAAGAAACCTCCAAATATAAATCATAAAACCATGACTTCTGCTCATTCTAAATTTGTCAAATGGCCCATATCTCCTAAAGTGAAGGAGAATCATTTTAAAAAATAATAAATAAGATATATCCTGTACTGTAGCCATGTTTCTTGAAAGAAGATTTACAAAGTAAATTTGAGGTTGATTTGTGTGCCTTTTGTAAATCAGAAGATGAATCCCTCAAGCATAAAAAGATCACGTCAACACAAAGTCTTTGGTCAGACATAAGAAACTGGATTAATCTCAAACTTAATGTTCCTTCTTTTGATGCTGATGCCATTTTACTTTATGTGGATAACTGAAGCTCAGCTTTCTCTGATGCCATATACTTATA